>QXVZ01013431.1:0-34843 GCA_008931825.1 Phallusia fumigata | reverse complement strand
TTTTTTGTCAAGATACATCACTGTTTTTTACACTGCCAAAAACTCGCCAAAATTACTAAGACGTTCTGTACAACGCTTGGTTTAACAACAACAATGGAGCAGACATCAATATCGCGACACCCTCTGCTTTATCGTTATTGTCGCTGGAGGGCGGAAATGACGTCAATTTTTTGCGATGTTAAAACAAATCCCATTTATTGCGTTGTGTGGAAATTGGTCTTTAAATTTTCTACATCGAAAGAATTTAAAGAAAAAGAGCTTTATATTTGTACAACAGCGAAATAATTTTGCGCAAAGGACACCATCGACCCGAATTTCAAAAGACTTGCTTTTTTTCGATTTTGGGGGTTTAAAAATCAGTTTTGTGCTGGTTTTTGCCAAAATATTTTACTGATTTTCCTCTTATCCCACCTCCAAAGCGGTCGAAACTAGAATCGGAAACAAGAAGTTTTGTATTGCTTGTTTCGTATTGGCCATACTTGCGTCCTTGCTGCGACATTATTACAGGATTGAGTTGAATGCCGGGTGCTGGCAACATTAGCATCGACCTGATGGACGAACAACCAGAACCAAACGTTTAAAAGACGTAGTTTGTTAATGTAAGAAAGGGGGAATTTGCGAACAAGTCACGATTTGCACAACGTAAGTTTTTCAACGTGACATCCACGTCGTCTGGATTCGACGAAAAATAAACAAGTGTAAGAACGGTTATGTGTCCGCTTCAGGAAGTGGGTTCAATACACAAACACCTGTAGCGATCAAATACCAATTGTCACCGTGTATAGCTGTAAACACAATTCGTTCATTTAATACTTTGTTCAACGAGAACATGGTTTGGTTTTCAGTGAATTACGACATCTTTCTGGGTTCTGCGAGTTGGTCTTAGTTCTAAATCAGGCCACTGCACCACGTCGAGGTGCCAACTCACGCAGTGGGTCTCTCATAAAGCAGTGGAGAGAGCCTCGTCTGGCGCAGAACCACACCGAGACGAGGAAGAGACACTGGTCCATTTGCCAAAAAAAATCTCTGCAAATGGACGCCTATCATACCTGTGAACTTACGTGAAAACATATTCCCAATGATTGCATATTGTTTTTGATTGTTTGTTTTTGTGAATTGTACATTCCATTATAATTTTCCATTATGATTTTCTGACAAGTCCTACACAAGAAAAATAGGTTAATTTTGAGGTCATGAAACAAAACCAGCCGATTCCGAATTTTCAATCTTTGACCAAAAATCTGCAAAACAAAAGAACAGCGTTAGTTTGTCATGTAACATGAAACAATGCTCAACTTCGAAACTGGTTGCAGAACCAGCATACAGATTCCAGGGTCAATTTCTGTCACTGCAACACTGTACTGAATGCTAACTTTGACGATGGCTGCCCAATAACTGAACCTGCCTTAACCACGACTAAATTCGATCTGATTTCGCGGGGCCACATTAAGAGAAAGAATAAAATACACACACACTCACATCATGCCAGTAATTTAAGTTAAGCTATTAGTTACAGTTTACATATAACAGCAAAGGAAGGAAGAGCTAATATGCATACACCGCAAAGCGTTTAATTAAACTAAAAAGATTTTATAAAACAGATTTAAAAATAAGTAGGTTCTAATTTCCGGCAGTATCTTAAACTACCGCATTAAATATGGTTCAAGTTCAAGTAGTTTATTAAACTACTTATTTAAAGCAGTGCATTAAACTGCTTGAATTTTGTGTTTAAGCTTCCTGTGGGAGTAAAACGGGTAATTAGAATGTAGTTTTATCAAACCAAGTTGCCACCAAGGGTTAGTTGTGGTCAACAAATGCAAGTTGCCACCAAGGGTTAGTTGTGGTCAACAAAAATGCAAAGTTGCCACCAAGGGTTAGTTGTGGTCAACAAACATGCCAAGTTGCCACCAAGGGTTAGTTGTGGTCAAAGAAAATGCAAAGTTGCCACCAAGGGTTAGTTGTGGTCAACAGAAACGCAAAGTTGCCACCAAGGGTTAGTTGTGGTCAACAGTGGAAGTTGTCCCCTTGTGTTTTCATCAGGTAAATTGTTCTTTGTTCGTCTCGTACACGATTGGTTTCTGTTCTTCTATCGAATCGTACGTGATTGGTTGTTCTTCCATCGAATCGTTCTTCATCTGCTTCAGTGCAATTTGCACCTCACGTTATATAACTAACACACACATACCCATACAAACATACCAGTGGACCGCCATCGTCCTGCGCGCGTCCCTATGCCGTCGCAAAATAACAACAACAACATAATAATAGAAAAATCTGCTGCGCTCACTGACTGACTGAATGCAACAAAACTTAGCCTAGAAAAGTAGAAGGCGAGGCTGCCGCGTCCGGCCGTCTAACTCCATTAAAAGCAAAGTTATGAAGCAAACAGCGCTTTTAGTGGGCTTATAGGGCCGAGTCAACAATGAATGCGCGATTTCCGTTAGATATGGTATCAATATAGTAAGGATATTGATAAAAAAAACAATAAAAATGTGTGCAAGCTGTACCTGAAAAAAATAAATTTAAAAACCTGTGGAAACCTGTAAAAGAAAAACCTGTAAAAAAGAAACCTGCAAAAAACCTGTAAAAAATGAGCGGCGGCAAGTTTTGCCTCCGCATACAAAGAAAGTTGTGTGCATCCGCATGACATCGCGACCCAACCACACTCCAGTGTCTTCTTAAGGAAGAATATAATGTGATTGGATCGTTCAGTCGATGCGGCTGCACGGCACTGACAGAGCAGTGCAACAACAAACGACAAATCCCTATGTTTCAATGCGCCCAAGCTTACGACGAAAAGGGAAAGCGCAGTGCCCCGGGACAGCCACGTATAAATGCGCACAACAGACCAATGTAGGGGCACTGCCGCAAACAACATCATCAAAGACGGACCCTCCCGAATTCAGACAGTTTAAGCGGGGAAAAGGGGAAATTAACATTTACGGTATTTTAAGCCGGCGTGCTCGCGAACCGTTCCTCTCCGCTCACCAACCGGCTCTTTCGTCCGACGGCTCGTGGAAGTTTACTAGGAACGCCTGCACCGGTACCCATCTCCGGTGGACTTTTAACCCCTTGGGGGCCTGGGTGGGTGACGGCACGTGTTTCTAGCCTTATGTTTAAAGCTAAAGCCATTTAACAACGCGCCACGCCTAACTAGAGCAATAACTAAGTGGAAAATGTGGCGCGCGAATCCCAAAATGTCCCACTCTGACTATACCCTATTCCCTATTTATCGGTGCTACAAGTACGTAGACATCGTTGCGACCTAATATGTAGCACCAAAAAAACAAAAAGAACTTGGGCCTCCCCTTCGCTGGACCTATTAATGGCGAATGGAGGCCGCAACGCAACCCTATAGAGTTATGGGCCTAGGTGGAAATTTCGCATTCATTGTTGACTATAACGCAGCAGTCTCCTATGTATAACTGACAGCCCGTATTTTTGAAGTTGACAATGGAGGGTTGGAGGAGAAGGAATTGGATGTGAAGAATCTGAAATATAAAAAAATCCCATATTTTTTTTGGGTTATAACTAATATATTTTTCTACAAATGCCCGGCATATGTAAACTAGTTCCATGTTTTGCCAGAGTTCAGACATATTACAGTTTAAAACCAAACAAATGACTTTCCGAAATTTTGTTTGGTGGCACCACAGCATGTGATAGTAAAAGGCAAAACAGCTGGCCGGTTATGACGTTTAAATTTTTGTAAATTCTTCTGTGCTTCGAAAACACCAAGATTCAGAAACAGCGAGACTTTTTATCTCACCTTGAAGCTTGTAGATGTTTCCTGTTTCCAGTTTCCCAGTTTTCCTGTGTAGATCTTCTTAAGCTCCAACACCAATAGAATCCCAATCGCCTGGAAAAGAAAGTTAATATTAAACACGTTGCAATGTAAAACTGCATTCATTGTGCCTTCATTAAAAATACCAGAATGTATGCTTACTATTTTGTTTTAAACTTTGTGCCTTAAAAAATATAAACAGAACTGCCTTTGATTGTCAAAATTGTTTGCGATTTTAAAATTGTACCAAAACAAATACTACTTGGTTGATCCAAGTTTATCATAAGAAACCATGCCAACGTTGTGTCTGTAACTTACTTTCAGCCTTTCGCAACTTCGCCCAAGAAACAAAAGACTTCACACTAAGTGATGTCGTGTGCTTTTGTCCGTTCATGTGATCACAGCAACCTGAAAAATGACAAAACAGTTTGCAAACCACCCAAAGTATTTTATTGCGCGCAAAATCAAAAGCGAAAATGTCTACAAATATTTGTTAAAATCGTGACAGTGACCAAATTATTGTGCAGAATGCTAAAAATGCCTATGTAGGCTCTTTAACGACACCACGCGGTGATTAATTTTGTGGGAATTTTACAAACCTGGTTTTTGTTGCTGCTTCGCAGGAGGCTGGTTGGTGCGATGAAGGTTTCAGTTGGTGTTTCAGCTTCTGGTCGAAGTTTCCGGTGAGAAGAGATCTCCTTCTGCGAATAATTAAAAAAATTACAACCAAATATACGCAAGTTAGCAAAGATCCAAACCAAGGGTCAAAAATCTAAGAAAAAATTTGTATCCTGATATTGCCATATGTGTACAAAGTGCACAACGTCACGTTTCGGTTTAATACTCTGTCTATTTGAATTACATGTGTATTTTTCAAGGAAGAGGAATGACGCAGCAAAATTTTTTTGAGTGCCCGCACCCATTGGTTTTAGTCAGGGCCTGATAACACATCACGAGCTGCAAGTTTGCATCATAACTTACCAGTCGAATTTGGGATTCTTCGCACAAGCCCGCCCACCCACAGGAACGTAAAACACGTTCCCGTAGCAACGATTGACGAAGCGTCGTCGCCGCTGTGCATCTGTCAGAGGAATAAAATTACATGACTAAGTGAATTTAAGGTTGGTAACTTGCAAAACTGATACTTACTGTTGGTTAGATGCACAACGCTGATCATCCAGCATGCGAAGTATTGCAAACACAAATATAAACATACAGGGGTGGGTGTGCTTACGTCCAGCCGTCGCTGGGTTAAAAGAGGCCCTTTTTTACAATGATACATTCGAACGTGTGTATTGGGGTTTTACTTTCGTCAGCCGTCGCTGCGTTTTAAAAACTATCACCAGCCGTCGCTGGGTAAGAAAAGGGAACATTTTTACAATACAACATACGAGCATGCATTTTTAAAGCCTGTTACACTATCGTCAGCAGTCGCTGCGTTTTAATAGGAGCATTTTTACAATGTAGCAAAAGTTGTGCATTTGGTTACTTTATCAACAGCAAACGCTGAGTTTAGAGAGGCAAGATTTACAATAGTACCACTTTTGGGATCACAATTTATCGTCAGCAGTCGCTGCGTTTTTAAAACTATGGTCAGCTGGTGCTGCTGGGAATTAAAAGGGGCATTTTTCACAAGTCTAACAACAATTAAATTTTGCACGTGTTGCGTTTAATTCCTGATCTGTTTTGTAACCGCACTGCTAACACCTCGCAATGTCTGTGGAGCCAAGGATGAAACTAAAAAAAATCACTGAAAGTTTATCTTTTTGCTACAAGGTTCAGCGAGTAATATGAATCTTTTTCTGGTATCTGTATTTGAACTGCAATAATCCTGCAGTACATATGTCTGTGCCAAGCTCCACAATGGCAGAAACTAAGTAAATTCTCAAACACTGCTAAACACAATTTTTCTGTTTGTAACGCTATGGTGTTTTTCTATAGCACACTTGCATACATCAACTTGATCTGTAAATGGGTAAACTCAACTGTCCTTATGCGACACAAAGCGGGCAATTTTTCAAAATACCGTCCGCGTTGCAAGACCGTGCACTGTCCAACAATACGAATACGCAGCTGCAACGTTGAACAACCTGGTATTGGGGGCTGCGGGGCATTTGCGCAAGTGGATGGGAAATGCCAAAAGTCAAAACCAGAAACTGATTTCAACAATCGACAACTTCACACAGTACCAGAATTGATCAACGTTGCAACAGCTCAATATTCAGAAAATTGACCATTTGGGTAGCACCTCCTCACCTCTCGTTTAAGCACTTCGACTAAGTTGGTTGTAACCTGGAAAACTGTTTAAGTCTAGAGTTAGTATTTCAAAATTGGCTCACAACTCCAAGGCTTGACTATTTTTAAGCAGCCTTTTAGACTAATAATGGTTCTTGCTGCTAACAGGTAGTAGCTTGCCTTTTGTTTCTGAAAAACTTCTAACATTTTGTACATAGGGTGTTGATATTAGAAAAAAGTTTCTCACTGGGTTAATGAACTTTGAAATAAATCTGCTCTCGTAAACTGCGATAAGCGACATCTTAACTTTCGACAAAATGCTATTTGTTAAATCTGAGCTGGTAATTTCAACTGCCAAACTGTAAATGTCTGTATTTGCTGCAAACTTTTCGGTACATGCACCTTTTTCGTTATATGTGATTGCTCATGTTTTCCTTTAAGTTCGCACCACCCTTAATCTTCACTTTGTGCGCCTGGGAATGTGTTTGTGACGGCTGACTGTAGGTGGAGTTCGTGTAAACGACGCCGCGTACGATAAACATGAAGGTGTTGCGTGCAGACAAAACTGCAAGTCCATATAGTCTGATGCCGATCCGCACACGGCAGTCACAGTTTCACTGTTCGTGTATGCGTGAGGCAACGACGCCGTATCGCAAGTCCAAGACCAGATTTGCGCTTTAGTTCGTATAGGATTGATGTTGCGTGTAAATGAAAGTCGAGGTCCATTGGACGCACTGCTGATATTCGGCGATCACAGTATTCGTGATTGCGCGGGGCGATGATGTGGTATCACAGCGGTGGTCGAAAATGGCGGTTACATTCTTGAAATGTGGACTTCATCATTATTCTGTCATAAAAAAATACAAATAAGTTTCAGGTTGTTCATTTACACAAAAGTGCAGCCATTTGAGTTTTTTTCATTTTTAATCCGAAGTTTTATAGTAACAGGATATCACATGTGATCTAATTAGAAAAACATTACATAGCCACAGTATTAAGTGAACTAAGGCAAACAACAACTTATGATAAAGTGCAGGACCTTGCAAAAAAAAATGAAGACAAGACATTGCCTTTACATTTATATTTGGCGACAAACAGGACTCGTCATTATTCCCGATGGCATTAAAAAAAGTTAAACCTAATGACAAACGTTGGGGCTGCTGCGTCACGTGCGAATAAAAAATGCAAACTTTGCTTGAAAACATTTACATATTTGTGTAATTTCGGTGCTATATACTTAGCGCCGCTAAAATTTAAAGTGGGCTATGGCGGTTACATAAACTAAACCCTAACGCGGAGAAAAAAGCCGCAATTCTGCGCCCCGTCACTAGAGGCGCTGTGACAACACGTGGTCGATTTGATTGAAACCCGCGGCACGCAAAGAATCCATAAATTAACCTGAAACACAAAGTATGCAATCAGCGCTGATTGGTTCAAGGATTGGCTTGTCACGTGACTACGTGGCGCGTTCCAAGCCATGTGACGTCATTCGCACAACTCGTGGCAGATCGGAATAAAAATTTCGCAAGACTGCGGTATTGGCTCAAAGGTTTACACAAGGGGAAGTTGTTTGTGTTTGAATGAAAGAACATTTTAGTATTCTCAATTTCGAAAATAGTACATGGTCCTTAAAAGTATCCGAATTTAACACTATTTATAATGCTAGAAATCAACAAACTTTTCTCGGGTCGAAAAATTTGGTTGTGATTACTTACAGAGACAAGATTTTACTGCAACGCAGAAAGTTAAGCACATGTAACAATGTTGCTTACGCCTGCGCTACACCTTATAACATTTAATCAAGCAAACATACACCCAAAGTGGCCAGCAAATTTTAAAACCATGAACACACCAAAATCAATAAATTAACTAGTTGCCATATACTTGTATATGTGTTATAATTTGACCTTCATAGCAACGTCGATTCAGATTTATTACAACTTAGAAAGTATTACATACTAATAAACTCGCTTAAACACGTACCAAAAACATGCCAAAAATTGCATTAGCTGCTGAACCGTTTACCTTGCTTGACAAAAAAATTAAATTGGCAAAATATCGACACCGAAACATTTTGCATGAAAATGAGGACGAACCTTACAAACATGATTCAGGTTGGAATTTGGGTTGTTCATTAGCACAAGAGTGTAGCCATTAATTTTTTTACATTTATTGCAAAGATTTGCCATCTTCATACAACAGCTTTTAATTACGGTGTAGCTGCGCGCGTTCTACATTGATCCACCAACTGTGCCCTCCATTATTTTCGCGGCTCATTCGTTACGCAGTTATCCTCGGCTTGCTAATTGTTTTAGTGCAATTGTGTCGTTATGATTTCTTTCACCATGCGAATTAAACTCAACAAGATTCTAAGTATGTTTATCTACTTAGACAAACATACATTCCATGAACACAGTTATAAATTCGTTAGGACAAACACCTAATAAATTAGGGGAAGTTTCATTCAACTTCGTCAAACAAATCTATTCTAAAAGTTCATGACCTTGTCGATAAATGGGACTCGTTATTATTCCCCGAAGGCATTCAAAAATTAAACATAAAAGCAGATCGTTAATTGGCTGAGCGTCAAACGTATAAAGAAATGCAAACTTTGCTTGAACACATTTACATATGAATGTAATACAAAACTTTGTGCCGCTATGAAAAATCAAAGTAGGCTATGACGATGTGTCGTTACATCGCCCAAGTCCTATTACGCACAGAAAGGCTTAACCATCCAGCCCTGCCACTAGAGGCGCTGTGGCAACACGTGGTCGATTTGATTGAAACCCGCGGCACGCAAAAATCTAGAAATTAACCTGGAACCCAAAGTATGCAATCAGCGCTGATTGGTTCGAAGATTCGCTTGTCACGTGACTACGTGGCGCCTTCCCAGTGACGTCACTCACGCACTCGTGCTGGCAAGAATCGGATAAAAATGACGCAAGACTGCGTTCGGCCGTACATGCGTTATTGGCTTCAAGTTTTTTTTCGTGTTGGAATTAAAGCACATTTTACGACGCTTACCGTGCTTTCCTGCGTTGTGATATTGGGACACATTTTTAACTCATACACAAAAAACAATTTTTTGAGTGGATAATAAACATCTAAATATAGGCTACCACCATTGATTACGCTAGAAAGTATCTGGAAACAAAAATAAAAACAAGGCCACGTTACAATCCAAAAAGTTAAACACACGCGTTAACCTATCAACTAATATATACCGTTCAACCAAACAAATCATGCACTACTAGAAGTATCTAAATTTAACAAATGGCAATTACCAAACACAGCGAGTTTGTTATAAATCTCTGTTATTTACTACAACAAAGATCCAAATTTACTGCAACACAATAACCTTAACACACGCATTAACTTTCCCAAACACCGGATTATACCTATTACTTAAACAAACAAAACTTTCAGTAATTGCTAAATAAAAAAATGCTTGATAAAAAATAACATCGCGAATTATCAACACGAGATTTTGCATGCCAACATGGACCCACCTTCATCATGTCGTTGTTGTTAGTTGCTGTCAGAGTTGTGAAGACTTGGCTGGTTGATGTTGGTCGAAGGTTTGTTTGTTCTAAAGTAAACGCATGTTAATACGTCGCGCCGACCAAAGTATGGGTTCTTAAAAACATTAAAATCTAATCGGCAGGTAAAATATTAAAGCTTATAATATGAAACTAAATGAGATTGTACCATAAGGCAATCAAAAAATCATATATTTGTCTTACCAGGTGTTGCAAATACTAAGAAAAACATAAAAAAACGACTTTATGAATAACAACTTACTGAAATTGTATACTGCAGTATATACGGCGCATTGCATCAGCATCGAAGATTGTCGGATACTAAGCACCCATAGTTCAGTATCACTTCTGATATACCAGCATTACCTGAAACAAGCAAGTAGTTCTGGATAAGCAACGAAGTTTTTCTAGCCATACACGGCATGCCTACAACGCGACAGCAGTTCTAAAACGCTGCATTGCTTTGGGCGCGAAATGAGGTTATCAGCAGAAAAGCGCCGATCGCCTAAAAGGTGCCTCCATTTTGAATCTCTTGCACAACGTGGCTTTGTTACGTCACAGAGAACTGTGGCTGTGGAACTTGGCTATTGTAAAGTATTTTAAAACTCGGACGATTTAAGAATCAAAACACCCTACGACTGGATACAGAAAAAGTTTACCATATACAAACTGCATTTATCTTTTACACTTCAATTTACACGTTATTCATGTTATTAACACCATAGCTCAGGTTGATTATTAGATTTCCATTTAAAACTCTAAGGAACAACCTTCAATGATTGCTTTAACGTGATTGCAAGAATATACCGGCGCTTTCAAATATTTTTTCAATTAAAAAATCCCAACATTTTACAAATGTGTCCCTTATAACCCTATATTAAAAGTGGTATCTTTTAACTGTGTGAATGACATACCATTGCAAATTAAGTTTTCTAAATCTTAATTACACCTCTGTGTAGAATGTAAAGTTAGAAAACACTTTTTGGCATATTTTTCCTCGTCATTGTTTACAATAGTTCAAACATTGGTGAAATATACTCAATTCGTTTCGAAAACAAATTTATTTAGCTTACCTTTCCGCAATGCTCCCGTAGACCTCCATAGGTGTTGACTCTAGCGCAGCAAGGTCATGAAGTTTCCGGTCTCACCTTTGCGTTACAAGTCACGTGACCATGTACAATAGAAACAATAAAAACAAGAGATAAATCAACCGAAGAAACACGAACACTGCTGCTCCGAAGTGAAAATCAATTTCAGTTAAGCAAGTTGATATCCAATATGTGTATTGTCGTTAAATTTAAAAGGTTTTTAAAATACCCCATGTTTCATCTATTTTTAGGGGAACGTAGCTTCAACCTGTTGTCATAGCATAATTATTAAAAAGTTGTGTTTGGTTCACTTGGTAAATTCGTAGCGAAAACTATCACCGAGCCGGAAATAGCTTCAGTTTATTAACATAAAACATCTGTACTTAGGTATAACTTGATTCAGGAGGACCGCTATACGTCAATATAATCTCTAATACAGAAAAGGCACAAATCATTTTTATTAGTAATTCTGAATTCGCGTTCGTCGTATTTTAGATTCATGTTCTCAATATTAAGGTTATTTTATTAAGGTTTTAAGCGGTTGGAGCAGAACATATATGCCCCAGAAGCTGGAAAAACATGCTTACAGGGTTTTTACATCTCATGATATCACTGACTTAACCTTTGTTTTATGGTTATTTGGTCGCTATATTATCGATTTGTAAAATATTTTGTGGTTCATGAAAGATATACAAATGCTGTCACTGCCAAATACTGTGTTAGATTAGCATTAACGTTACGGGCTTCAAAACGAAAGAATAATTTTATATCTAGTCACATTAGCAGGTTCTGCAAAACTTTTGTATTCCTGTTTTTTGTTTGGCTTATTGAATTCAAATCCAATTGCTTTAGCCAATTCAACAAAAGGGTTGGCTGTGACCTAAATTTTACAAGAAGCAAGAAGCGACAAAACCGAGTGTTTATTTTATTTGCGAAATTGGCGAAATCGGAAAAGGACGACTGAATTGTCTGTAAAACATAACAATATTTTTGTATTGTTATAATTATTTAGGAATATAATTTTTAAAATTTTTGCTTTTTTGGGGGGTCAAATAAGACTTTAATTCAAATAAAGCACAAACTGTATTTTATCATTTTTACAGAATTTGCGTAAACAATTTGATGTACTTTAGTTTCATTGCTGGATTTCCTTCTGATCCATGAACTCATGAGATTCCCCTTCTCCCATTTCCTCTAGAAAGTTTTGAAATTCCTCACTTTTTTCGAATTGTTCTATCTCTGTGCGAAAAATTAAAACGTCAATTTTGATTTTCTTTTTAGGGCAATATTTTTGGTTTGTTTTGCTTAACCTTCTGCATCCATTTCCTCCAGGGGCTTGTCTCTGCAAAGGAAGGTTAATAAAAGTTAGATTTTTTATTCCAAGGCCTGCTACAGTCTAATAACCGAATCAGTTGGCAATTAAAGCGCATTCGTCCAGCAAGCGCAGTAGGCCTAAATATTTTAGCTCTTGGTAAGATTTGAACCCGCGACAGCAAAATGTCCTAGTCGGCGCTGTCACATCACATACAGTACAGACTAGATTGCTCTGCTAGTAAATCATAAATATCGTCAGCTGGTAGCAAGGGATGGACGTATTGTACTGTCATCCTTGGCTGCTAGTTGAACGTGACAGTAACAGGGCATCACAAGTTTGAATTTTATAAATTTAATGCAATGCGAGCCCCTAGCAGGCCAGGTATACGTGCAAAGGTATAAATGTGCCATTATCGCTGTTTAGAACAACAATTAGCCTATTCAACGTTTTTTTAAATATTCCCGACACTACAACATGTAGTTTACAAAGTCAAGAACAACAGCCATAGAACAAGTGCAATAAAAGCATTAATATATTTAGTGCATCGAACTAGCGGTCGAATAAAAACCTACCCAAAGAGCATTGCAGCAGTGCGAACATAACGCCAGTTTCTCTTCACCCAGGACTTTGCACTCCTGAAAGCTCGACCAATACGACCGAAAAAACGTCTTCGACTCCGTCGGTGGCGGCGGCCGCCGCGGCGGCGTCTTCTCCAACCATAGACATCAATCACAAGCAGCACAGCAAACAACAGAGCAAAGAACAACAACTTGTTCATGATCTCTGTCAAAAGTTATACTACAATCTCCAACTAACACGCAATTGAATAATGCTGAAGCCTCGTCGGCCATTCTTTTATAGAATTGCCTCGGAAATTATTACTAACGTGGAGGACTATAAATTATCAATGTCTTGTTTAATTACAACAAGCTTTCATTTTCTATGAAACTGTCATAACTTATGGTGGGATGGACAAAACCAAACTGTATTTTTTCATACGGTTGTGCAGAGGAGTAACGTTTTGACAACACGGCTGTATCCTGTTCCACCAGCATCCACGCAATGTTACTGTTGTGCAATAAGCTGGTTTGTTTTGGTCAATGGGCTAAGTTTATATCGTGCTTTTTTGCAATCTAATCACGTGGAAAAGTCGGTAGAATTTCAATTAGAGACGCAAAAAACAGTTACTAACTTGAAAGTAAAATATGTGAAAAAGGGCAGACAGATAAATCTGCTTTAATACAACACAAATCAATATCACCCGGAAAAATTTGACAGGCCTAAAAGTGTTATTGCCAAGGCCTCAAAGTTGGGTTTAGAATGTACTTTATTAGTTGTCAACCCTTTACTAGTTATGCACCTCGTTAAAATAGGCTGCACACCTAACTTAAAACTGTCCTGTAACATATGAAGTATAAAATCATCTGATTATCCGCTACACCAATGTTAAACCACTATTGATGTTTTTATTAATTATTGTGCATGTAAGCTGCATATAAACGTCAAAGAAAGTAGGAGTCAGGAAATTAATTGCTTCACGTTTTCCCAAATTCATGGAATTAATTTTAGGTTTGTCATGGACCTCCAGGACGCATTCCGTAAACACTTTATGATGGACCATTTTAAACCACGTAAGTTTTGCTACAGAGCGCCTCCTTGTGGAAGAATCTTGCATTTTACCAACTTTCTGCACCAAAGTGTTATAGTAAAGCGTTTGTTTCTGCCAAGATGGCTGATTGGATCAAGCAAATCTGTATTTTCTTATATGGTTGTGCAGAGGAGTTGCGTTTTGACAACACGGCTATATCCTGTCCCACCAGCGACCACGCAATGTCACTGTTGTGCAATAAGCTGCTAGATTTTATTTTGCTGCATAATATTCATCAAGTAGATTGTTGTTTTAGCCGGGACGGGTATGTGTTACGATTTGAGTTGGGGAAAAGGGAATTTGTTGCTCCATGAATGGATGGCAGTACAGTATACGGTACGCAACAAAAATCACCAAAAGGTACGGCACGCCCATTGTAACGAGGTACGTGGTACGCACAACTCAAGACGTGCCGTACTGACATACTTGGTTCCACGTGTACGTAAAGCCCTGTCTTTTTTTAAAAAAAGGGAGGTTTTGGGGTGGGTGCAAAATTGACCAAACATGGAAAATATTTAAACTATACAAAGAGAACGAATAGGAAATATTTTAGTCTCAGTGATAAAGATGGTGCGGTGCGTATCAAATTATGCTAAATTACCACGTAACTTATTGCAAAAGGGCGTGATGTACCAACGTAGCGTACCTTTCGATGATTTTGTCACAAATGTTGTTTCAAATTTTTAGGTTAGCTAAACTGTTTTCTAACAGTGACTTCTGAAATGATTTCCGCAACGTGCTTGCTGCTTCTGAAAACACTTACATTTATAACATCCTGTAGTATAAAATGCTCCAATCGATAAGTTCTTGAAAAACGTAGATTTGCGGGAAGTAGCCAATCAAAAAGCAATATATGACGTAAAAAATCATTTGGACCAAAGCGATGTTAACAGAAGCATAATGCTAATACACCTCTCTCTTGCCATTGACTGAGTTGATTTTATATCACTTGGCAACGTAGCGACACAATTGTACTAATGCAATCACCAAGCAGACAATAGCTTGACATAGTGAAAACGTTATTTCACTAACGGCCACCAGAGAGTACCAGAAATGAGATTTGTTTGACAATATCCCACTTACTCGTGCTAAAAAGTGTAATAAGTTTCAAGCTTTTAATGACTATTTTTTTCTTATTGTTCCAGTTGCAAAAGCTACAGAGCTTTTACAAAAAAAAGCCGCCAATACATTCACTTAATATAAACATGCCTTATCAATTAGTATCCTTGACCGCAGTTTGTGTATCTCTGCATTAAACAAACACCGAAAATGTGAATCGTGCATTCTAAGTAGCGGGGCACAATTTGGCTCCGAGTTTATGTAACCACAAAAGGGGAAATATCCGTGTCGTGTTCAGTTATTAACGCACAGCAGCAGCCACAGCGTCTATTAACGTTTTCCCCAAAAATAACGTTTGATTCGTGACGTCGAAGCATGACATGGGCCTGAAATAATGAGCACTGCCAATTAGGCTTATATTATATTGTGTGGATCTCTAGTATGGCAGCGTCTAGACTGTGAGGCCGCACGAAGTTGAGAATGTGTGCAGACGAACCGTGTTTAGTCGTAGGTCGTGTGAAATAATAAATTGCCTTGCCACATGCGATCGGATCTTATCGAAAATTGGTATTCCGTATCGCGTGAAGCGATTTAGGCGGCAGGCGTGGTTGTGAAAAAGTTATGATACCAAAGCTTGGAAAATTTTGCTTTTAGCTGGCTGCAGAAGAGAGTTATGCGTTTTCAAGAGGATCTTAGCCAAAAATACGAATTACATACCAAACAAAAGAGTTTATTTTGTTAAAAGGGTTAATAAAAATAGTAAGTAAAGCTAGCAGCTTAACTAAAATGTATATTTAGTATTACACTTATGCCACAGAAATACGTGAAAACAATATCTTACCTAAATTTGTGTTTTTAATCAGTTTTAACAGATTCAAACTCTGAACATAATATTCAGCAAGCTAGTTCAAAAAGCGCCACCATGTATCAGCTTCAAGCTGCTCTGCTATTTGTGTTAGTTCAAAGCGGGGCAACATTTAATGTAAATCCAGCTCAGAACGCCCACATCTCTCCACCTTCGCCCTATCCATCAAAAGATTCGGTACCGGGTTATTTCGGATACAAGCTTATTTTAGACAGTTCAAGGTAAGCGTAATGTACGTGCGAAATAAAATGTACTTGAATGGCTTGTTTTCATAAGAAAGTTTTACCAGAGGGTTGTATGGTAAAGTTTGAGATTGTCATAACAATTCCATTTATCCATCGTCACCTATTGCGAATTTGCCAAGCTGGTTTGAAACTACTTTTGCAGGTTTTTATTTAGGGGCTTTTCGCAATTAAGTCACCACAACATACATTTGCATTGTTGACGCATAAAGCTTTTTGAAAACCGGTTCTGAGCATCCAGATTTTTCAATGTTAACTAACATTGTAATGTTAACATATTCAATGTACTGATCACATAGTTTGTTTACAAATGACTGTTTTTTTTCGTAACCATAGTAGTTTTGCTGCAGCTGTTGTGCAATGAGGAAATAAACACGCGTATCCGCTAGCATTCTGGCATCATGCCAATTTCGCAAAATTGGATTGTTTAAGTTTTCCAATTTTCAAATTTTGTCACAATATCCTAGCTTAACAAGATTTCGTTATTCTGTTGCTTGAATTTAATGTTAAACATCTAATATCACGGCGCAAAGTATGTTAGTTTATGTTTAGTCCTGACACTTTCTATGTACAACAGTGGATTTTCAATTGTGGAATGTTATTGCAAATCGATTCGAAAGGTTCTTCTGCTAAAACTTTCCTAGGTTAACAACATTTTTAACATTTTTCAAAACCCTATTTCACACATAGTACCTTTGCAGAAAGTGAATTTCCTCCTTCGTTAAGACTACTATTAATCTTAGGCAAGCAACTTATCTGTCATCGTCCAAATACGGAAATAACTCATACAAATCGTTGACACGTAATTAAAAAAAACGGAATTCAAATGCACGAACAATAGGGATAACACCCCCTCTGCAGATATCAATCATGTTTTTATGTCATGTAAGCACGTCATCTTGACTGTGCATAATGACGTCACCTAGATCGGCAACTTCTTGTAAATAAAGTTAAACGCTATGCTTTCGTTGGAGATGGTGGCTTGTTGTTTAAGAAAGAACACGTACCTCGCAACGAAGGGCGTACCGTACCCTTTGACGATTTTTGCTGCGTACTACACCGTAACGCACTGCCAGCCATTGTCGAGGATGTCAGTACAATACGGTTAGTACTAAGTTGTGCGTACCACGTACCTCGATGCGAAGCGCGTACCGTGCATTTTAATGATTTTTACTGCGTACCGTACCATACTGCTATCTTTGGTTTTTACCAAAACTTGCAATTTGATCGTTTGTTCTTACTCCCGAAATAGCCTTCGCAAACCGAACAGCAAATTAGCAAGTCAATCAGCTGACAAGTGTATGCGATTGACGTTTTCTGTTGTGGTGGTTACGTAGGAAGTCACGATGATATGGCGTCATACAACTTCCCCGCTTAGAGCGTAACGCGCCTTTTTAGTCAGCGCACGGTTTATTGAACACGTGTTTAACGTTTGGCCTAATTCTGTATGCACAGTTTGCCTCTCACACAGTTTCGCAATGTGGTCAGAACTATGACTCATATAAAAACAAATTTTAGAGTGGACCAAAGCTATGTTTTTAAATTTGGTTACTCAAACTTGGTTAACTAACGAGCAAAAATAGCTAGTTTTAGTCTTTAAACACTTTAAATTTATATTCTCTGTAAATGGAACAACGCCTTAATGCGTTACACTCATAATCAGTCCACTGACGAGCTATACAGTTTTTTTTCTGGGGAAAGGGGGTAGTTATGGTGAAAATATTTTGGGGTTTTCGTGACCCACAGTTTGTTATAACCAAATGGGTTCCTCTGGACATAATTTCGACCAAACACCCGGCCATCTTGGTAGCCAAAATGATTGTCTACAGGAGCATTGCCTTCTGAATTTTCTGATAGTTGCTTCAAATGTTTTTTTTTGATCCAACGTCCCTATACCCAAGTTTGGAAAACTCAACGACATGGCAGTTGCGCTAATTACCATGAAGTTACACGACTTTCCAATCAGCCATTTGCATGCTTCGTCTTCATTAAAATTTAAACCCGCTGGGTTTGCCAAATTAGCACTGCTTTTGCATCGGCGAATAAGTAAGACAGCCGCATCTCTTGCAAGATGGAAATCCATTGTAAATGGTTCATCTTTAAACCATGGGCTTCCAAGGTTTACAGTTTAGTTCAGGGACCGGCGACCACTCGCTCCTTTACAAATTTCCGATTTATGAGAAACACTCTTGAAGGTGGTTTGTGCTTTTCTTAAGAACTGTTACTACATACGTTACGATTAATCTATAGTTAAATGTGGAGATAATCTGATTAAAATATCCAAAATTCGCACGGTTTAACAGCATTACAAACAATAAAGGGAACGAAACAGGAAGTTTAAAAATAGTATAAGGCTCGCTGAGCCTTGCTAATCTTGGTGTTGGCCGGCGGCTTGAAAAAAGATTCTTGATTCTTGATTTCGATAACGTACAAGGCGGCTATGCTAACTTGTCTCGTTATAAAGCTGTGTATAAAATGGTATTGTTTAAAAATAACTCACATGTCCAATGGCGGCAGTGTCTTTGTTTCTGTGTAAGAACCGTCACTTTATCCGAGCACACATGCAGGAGCCAAAACGTGCACGAAAAATCGTTCTTAATAACGAGGTACCAGGCTAATTTTCATTAAAACCAACAACAATGCCAAGAAATTAATCCAATTTTACTTGAGTCATGCTGGTAAAACATGCTAAACCGTTTAGCCCGTTTGCAAACGACTATTTTAGTCTTTGCATAAATGCAAAAACTACAATGTCACTTAATGAAAACTTGCCATGTTTGTTAGATCTTATTTATCTCAGGCAATGATTGCGTAAATAGAAAACACTATAAAAATCGGTTTTATGCTACCTTTGCGTTTAGGAAACTTGTTTCCACACCTACAATTTTGCTTAAACGCCGATCGTCGATGGTCATATTGTCTGTTGAAGGGCCACATTTTGCTCATTATAATTACACTCAGTTTTTAAAAATCCAAAAAATTGAAGTTTCTATCCATTAAATTTTTATGCTTGTGTTTCAGGTTAATCATTGGTGCCCCTAAGGTAATTGATGCCGCCAATTTGCAGCAACAAGGAATGGCAAATAGCAGCACACCAGGTAATTATAAATAACAGCATGAGCGAAAAATTTAACAGTGTGATTGGTAGAAATCTTACTAATCCGCAAATAACTTAAAGACTTGGGTGTTTACAAGCCACACAGTTAGTTTTAATATTTGGTTTTGTAAAAATTGAATAAGTTTTGTTAACCCTTTGTGTGATTTTTTGACAGGGCCTTTTGAAAAACGTTTAAACGGCAATAATTGATATATTTCACATTACAACGCTTGTACAAGTTACGAAACCCTTGTAGAACTATATTTCCATGGATTCATAATAACTACTACAAAAGTAACAGTTCTAGGTCTCAAACAAGTTAGTCGATGAAACAAACCGAAGTTTCGCTACTCAAAACAAGTGACTTGGTAACTGTGACTTTGCTCTCAGCTTCTAAGTAAGCAGCATAAAGTGTGACATGACTAAGTGAAGATCATGTCACTATGTAGACATTGACGGTTGTAGTGTCTGAAGGAAAGTGACGTAGGTGTTCACAATGGGCTTTTATGTTGTAAATATAACATTACAAGACATGACTGGATTCAAAGCTAATTCAGGGCCGTATTAAGCCTTTGGGTACAACTACCGGGGGCTTCTTTGCGTGTGTTATGTGCGTGATCTTTCTTTCAGGACATTTGTTTTTAGGGACACAAGGTACAAGTTCTCTGACAGTTACACAAATTTTTACCATTTTCTCCGTATTTTCCCAGTTTACTGATTTTTGTGCTACATTCTAAACTCTTGCACTTCTTTTACTTGCAGCCAAGGGTGGCATCTTCAACTGTCGTTTGACGTCACTTTTTGACAACACGACCTCTAGCGGTTCCTGTACTTCGATAAGCAACCCCAATTCATCGCCTGGAGATTCTTTTGGTCAAACTATTGGTCGAAGCCCGTCTGGAGCTATAACGGTAAGTAGGCATGAGTTTATTTCGCTTGCTGGAAGAAATAATAGCACTAAAAAAATCACCGGAAAATAGGGGCATTAGTTTTTGTCCAAAAAACAAACAAGCTTATAGGGTTATCGAGTTAGTATTTTTGTGTTCACCATTGCAATTTACGTTTTGAAACGTGATTTTCAAATGTATAAGCCGCAGATTAATCATGAGATTTTTGTGATTTTTTCAGCCGAGGCAAAAGTGTGAAACCATACTTACATGCTGCAATAGCAAAAACATTTCGTTTCGACGTTTAAAATTGTTTTACAAATTTGACCAATCGATAAAACCGTAGGAAGTTATGCCTGATTTTGCTTTTTTTGCTATTATGTATGTAGTAAAATCCGTTGTACATGTTATAGGACTATTATAGGCTTAATTATATAAGCGGCAACGTTGGACAACATTAAAACAGCATGCACACCACTGTTTTAAAACAACCAACTTCACAGAAATATTCCTGTCAAAACTATACGTTGGCATTTATTAAAAGACTTATGATTTCTATTGGTGCTTTATAGGCCTGCTCTCCAGCTAAAGTCCAAGAATGTTCGACGGTCAATTACTTGCCAGGTTATTGCTACAATCGAGTGAACAGAGGTTGGGCAACAGATCAAAAAACGTCAAATACAAGTGAGAATAACCGTTTTTTGCATAAAAAAGCACCATCATAAGGTGCCAAGTTCTTTGCCCACTGCAGAGTCTTAAGTGGGGTTAAATGGCTGGAATTTTTGCTTCCTGCCAGCATGGTTAGGGCCAACCATGTATACGGTTCCAGTTTACTTCATGATAGCTGATTGGTGGTTGAGCCTTTGCAGTGACAGTAGTCCAGTCAAGTCATTATGACGAAAGGTCAAATAAAACCGCCATGTGACTTGATACTGCAATAGCGATCTTAACCTCCAGAAATGATAAATCATCTCATCGTGACTGCAACATGTTTGAACCTAAACTCGAGGCAAATATTCCACTACATTTGTAATCGACCATTTCAGGATTTCAGCACACGTTCTCCCTTTTTTACATTACGTTTTTAATCGTTTTGGCAAGTGCTCCTTATGGAAGCTGTGTGGACAATTGTCATGATCCGGAAATCTGACAAGTTAACCTTTAATAGTCTCCATAAAAAAAATACAAGCTAATGCTTGTGTATAATATTTTCTACTCTTGTATCGTATTATAAGACGACTCAAACCGTGAATTGTAAACCGAATGGCTTTATCCGAACATTGCTTTAATTTTCAAACCTTTTAAATCAGTGTTTGGCAAAGTATAGGTTTAAAACCTTTTAAAAAAAAACATTAAATTTTCGGAAATTGTTTTTTCCTTTAGAAACTGAAAAGCATACATATGGATCGCCAGATTTTGCAAAATGAAATGATAAAAATGTTTAGGCCGCCATAAAAAAGGCTGAAAAGGCCTTGTTGTCATTGTTATGTCAACCTAAAATTAAACTTTACCAACTCTTTACTTATAGGATGTTCTTTCCTGAACATGGACATGTTTCTTTTACTTGACGGGTCCTACTCACTTGGACTGGAAAATTTCAACCAAATCAAGGCCTGGAGCAAAAATGTCGTTTCGAACTTTGACCTTTCCACAGGTCACACACAGATCGGAGTGATCGAGTTTTCCAAGTACTATCCTTCTCAGTAAGTGAAAAGTACTTCTGTCTATTTTACAAACAAATAAGAGTAGACGCCGCTTTAAAGTATAGGCCAGCATTTGGCTAAACGGTCTGAGGCGTTTGACCATAGAACTTTAGTAACAACAAAAAATTAGATTTCTATGGTTTCTATGGTTTTTAGATTTCTATGGTTTGACCCGTAGCAGAAAAAATATAACAATAAAAAACAAATAGAAATGGCTTGGTGGAATGGTGAAGAATTTGTCCCGGGTTCGATGCAATTAAAAAAAATAGCAAAAAATAGTTGCCTTCTATTGTATTTATCAGTTGCGATTCGTATTGTATTCTGTGTTTTTTTGTCGGTAATCACTACTTTTCCAACCAGGGACGATTTGAGACAGAGTGCAATAAAGGCTTATGTCAATCTGGGAGACTGCCGAGACCATACCTGCTTCAATGTAAGGATGTTATAACCTGAAAATCAAATTTATATTTTTCGTAGCACAACCGAGAAAACGTTGTAATATAAGACAGGGATGTATCAGAGCATACCTAACATAAAAAGCGTCGCTGAAATATGTTGTTAGAAAATGCCATACGTTCCTAAGTTTAATGTCAATAAATTGGACTCTATAGCTTCTACACTATAAAAAGTAAACGCCTATTATCTGAACAAAATAACAGTCACATATTTAAGTTTTACGTTTCTTACGCAGGCTGGAGTGGATCGTATGCGCTGGTTTCAATCGGAAACCGATACCTCAAGCGCATTAAACATTACAGTGAAGAACTTCATGCTGTCAAAACGCTTCAACGATCCTTCGGTGGCAAAAGTTCTTGTTCTTCTCACCGATGGAGCGTAAGTGTAGACGAATATCTTAACAATTAGAGGCAAAGTGAAAAGTTGTACTTGTTGTAGTTTGTTACTGGGGTGTAACAGGTTGCAGTGTCGGGGAGATTTGAGTCATTGACTCAACTTAAGTCGCCCTTTCCAAAGCATGACTTGACTCGAGTCGCAGCTTTGAAAAGACTTGACTTAACTTGGACTCGTCACACTAGGGCCTGACGTGGGATTCGAAACACTAACGACTTGACTGTTGTCAAAAAACATCAAGTCTACACGATTTTCTTGTGGAAAGATGGCAAGCACATGTCGTAAGGTTAAATAACAATCGATTTAATTATATATACTGTGCTTTGCAAAACCAAATCACTGCTGACAATTAAGTTGACACCTAGTAAATTTTATGTACAGATCAACGGACAGCGAGTACTTGAAGGAGACGACCGATTATGTGAGATCACTAGGAATTACAACATTTGCTGTTGGTGTGGGGAAAGCAGATGTGAATGAACTCAAGGTAGGCCTTATAATCAGTTTTTCTTTTGGTGACAAATAATAACAACACAATAGCACTAAATCAATCACCAAGCCGAAGATATAGCTGCACAACGATAGGACGTTATGGGGCGCGAAAATAGAGTAGGGCTTAGTTGGTGGGTCATAGAATGCGCTGTAGCTACACCATCGTTTATGTAACGAGGATTACAAGAGAAGTTTTGGCGCATTGTGAGAGATTCGACTGGCGGCAAACGGTGGTGGAACCAGTCGAGGGGTCACACCAATATTGAATGTCATTTCATTTGTCAGAAATTTGCAGAATCGATGTAGTTCATGTGCAACAACTGTTTTACTTTTTAGTTGATCGCCACTGGGACGAATACGAACGACCGAGTCTTTTACGTTTCAAATTTTACTGACCTTGACAGCGTGGTGGGAACTCTAAGAACTCAAATCCGAAAGCTGTCCCTTGAAGGTAATATAAAACCGACAACAAATCTTGTAGGCTTTTAAATGCAAAGACTCTTCAACAAATTAAAGTAACACCTTGGTGAACGTATTCGTACAGTTACAGTGCGTATAGGCTACATTATACGTCAATTGCAAAGTAGCTGTTTTTCTAGCCTATATAGCCGATGTATTTCCATAGCAAAATCTCTCCAACCTTATTTACGAAGACCAAAACATTTTTAGCATTTCCTTTCGAGAAATACCGCGACCCATCTATATGCTTTTTAGTTTCAAACGGGAAAAAAACTTTGGCGATCGTAACGTTAAAAAAATCTGCAACTTTTAACATTTTTTCCAATATAGTGACCCATACGTTTTAGAAACCAAATTATAATTGGTTTAACTTCCTTTTAGGCTTACAGTTTTACAAGACGTATCATATTTTCTCCAGGTGAAGTAACGACTGCCGGGAGCAGTTCATTTGATGTTGAGATGGGTGAATACGGTTCATCAATTCACTACAGTCAACTAGGGGTAATTAGTAATTGCGCAAATAGGTGTTTTGGGTGATGGTGGTGTTGTCGAGTATGCCTGGGTGATGGTTGCATGTGTGAGTTTGCTTTAGGTAGCGTCAGGTTTTAGGATAACTCAAGACTGCTTGACGAAAGGAGCGACATTTTTGGGTGAGTACGACATTTTAGTTTTGTATTTTTAGGCCTAATGAAGTGCTTATGTTTGTACCTGCTGCTAGAAATGCCTAAAATCATGAAATGAAAGGCAGTTATTTTGACTTTTTAAACATTTTGGAAGTATTTTTCAGAACTTTTGTGACACAAGAGATGCTTACACAAACAATAGAGAGGAAATTTCATGCAAGAGAAATCGAAAAGACGGGATATAATTTAAGACACCACTTTTGACATTTAGAGTTGTTGCAATAAATATTGTTGGTTGCTTTTATTTTCTGCATCGCAATGTTGTGTAAACAAGGGTCAGTTGAGACTATCTGTACAACATGAGTTTACAACAGAACACAGCCAAATTTTGCTTTTGAACAATTGTAACATGCTTGACACAAAAGTACACACTGCCTTCCATGTAGAAGATCAGCATCAGGTGTGAAACATGTAAAATAGAATTTGTCAAAACAAGAAATGCACAACTGCAATGGTGTATTTCACACTAAAAAGGTCTGAAAGCCCTCTGCAAAAAATGTAGAAAAGTATGTGGCAAAAATATATTTTGGGTTCCAATGAAATACAAGAATGTATTTTGATCTTATAGAAGTAGTTGTTGCTAGTCTCCATGTCCATGCGCTGTTCATTGCATTCATTTTCCCGTAGCTGATAATTGCAAAGGTGCAAACAAACAACAACCAAACGTCCAAATCAGTTCAGTCCGAGTCAGAATCGGAATCCATTACTCTTCGACGTTCAAACTGTGTAACCATATTTGTTTAAATTACAAACGTTTTTGTGTGTTGGGACTGGAAGTAATTACATACCTTAACTGTTGTTTTTGGTTTTGTGCCACTCACTTGCTCCAGTAATCCAACAAGCTGCTGCTCGGACATCTGTTAAACCAACAAAGTTTAAAGAAGTTTTCTAAGTTCATAAAAGTTAAAGTGTTCGCTTGGTGGAAGAAAACACAGCGACACAACGCCACTTATACAATCAACAAGCCAGAAATAGCTGTCCCACGTTAAAATGTTTTGAAGAACAAAATGCACAACTGGTGGATCAGGTTGAACATGCTGCAGCTAAACCATCAGTACAAAGTGTTATGTGACGAAGTTAACAAGATTTCTGTTTGCACATGATGAGAAAGGTTAAAAAGGGGGAACACTGGTGGGACCAATCGAGTAGGGGCAATAGTGGTATGCTAAAGACCAAGCAAATTAAAACACACATGAATGAAGAATTGACTGAAGCAGGGGTAAATTTTCACTGCATTAAAAACATTACCAACCTTTTCTCCAATCTGCCCCCGTTGAGCCATTTGTACCAACATTGCTTCCATTTGTTTGGCTTTGTCTGGTTTAACTAATGCAATGCTGTTTACTGCAAAACAACTATAATGTAATACAATGATAGTGTAATTTTCATGACAAAAAATACCAACAATAAAGATAAATTTAAATCAAAAGTCACATCAAGAATGCCTAAAGACTACAATAAAATATCTTAATTTAAACAAATGAGTAAGATAATATTAAAGTTTGCTCAAAGCCACCCACATCTCGCTCTGGCATTTTGGTCAAGAATTTGAGATAGCATTCCATTCATCATTTCTTGATGCCTTAAAGGAATAGGTAATAAATAATAAAACATAATAAAAATAAAGCATGAAGTAAAACAGGCCATGTATTCACTTTTCTCTTGCTTGTTGTTGTTGCTTTTGTTTTTCAGGATTTGCACCACCCTAGAAAAAATTAACATGTTAGTGTTACATGATATATCTCAGTTCATACATTACTCCAGTATTGGTTAAAGTTGGTCTTCATATCAAGTTTTGGCAGAGAGGTTACTTGATTTTATATTTAAGTGACACAGTCATCACAGTGACAATGTATTTTTGAAAACATATGAATGCAATCAGATCAAACGAACACAGTTTTCATAGAAAACCTGTTTTGTCATAAACAACAATAACCAACTTACCCCATACTGTGATTGAAGCTCCTGCATTCGTTGAGCTCTGAAGGCTGCTAATTCATCATCCGCCATTTTATTGTGAACCCTTAGGTGGACAAGCACAAATGTTCTATATTTGTACAAGCCTGCAAATAACCATTTCGACAATTGTAAGAATCGTAAGTTTTGCAAAAATTTTAGGTTTCAATTAGCAAGCTCACACAAAACACAATCTGAAAATTCCGATCAGATACGACTTTTTGTTGCATAATATTCTTGCCTTCCATTTAACGCATCACACTTATAACAACAAACAACCCAACAAAACAAATCAAAAGTTTAGCAAACAAGCGTGACCACTTCTGAAACTTTGTCTGTTGGTCAATGGAAATCGTATATTTTCGGCCGCATATCCTTTTTATCCGGCAAGCAAAAGGTATTTTGAATTTTTTGGAGACAACTATCAATTTATAAATACATACATAGTGATAAAATATTATAGTTACAAAAGCGAAGATACGTAAAAAGCGAATTCGTGCAAAACAAATACGCATATTTACCTATCATAAGTACAAATCTTCTTTTTGCATTTTTTTTGCATTTATTTACTAAGTTGTGTGCTACTTGCTTCATTTTTAACTTCAAATTAAAAATAAACACACACCCTTTCAAAAAAATAAATTCACCTTTTGTTCGCTTTAATTTGTTGCTTGGCAACATGCTGTAGTTTTTCGTCAAGCCTCGTCGAGCACGAATTCCATCTGGTTGTTGCTTTTGGTAACTCGGTCGCTTTGAGATACGGCGTTGTAGGAATAAAACTGAAAATTTCGTGTATTTTTGTTACTACTGTTCTAAAATAATGAGTCAACGGCAGGTTCTTCAAGGTAAGTAAAAACCATAGTGGAAGATAGACCAGTATAACTGTTATTTGTGTAGAGGTTTTTGTTACTTTTTGACTGAAAACGATGAAACAGTATAAAATAACCAGTGTTACGCTTATTACTCGTGAAAACGGTTATCACTATTATTTTTCTAAAATATTTTTTGTTTTCAGTGTTTGAGCAATACCAAAAAGCTCGCACACAATTTGTGCAGACAATTGCGGAATTGTCAACTCGACCGCAGAACATTGAAACTCTACAAAATGCAGGTAGGTCATTCCACCCTAAACTATTCAGCAAAAAATCTAATAATCCTGACCCATTCATTTCAGGGGTGATGTCACTTTTGAGACCCCTACTACTAGATGTTGTTCCCACTGTCCAACAGACAGCGGCATTGGCTCTAGGTCGCCTTGCTAACTACAATGATGATCTTGCTGAAGCTGTGGTGAAGGGAGACATCCTGCCTCAACTGGTTTACTCTTTGGCTGAACAAAATGTATGTGAAAAAATGTGTTTGAAGCACATCATGCCATCATCATGATGTCATTTTTAAGGCCAAGTTAAGCGATCTTCATTTTTTTATCATGCAGTGCTTCTGTAGCAACAAGCCACATTGAGCATGTTTAAAATAGTCTTTTGATAATTGTGATGATTAGCTTACTACAGAAACATAAAGCAGTGATATCATCAACAATCAACATGGCATGCAAAGTCATTAACATTTTGACATAATTTGTAATTTGGCATACTGCGTTCAAAAAATTGCCAACCCCTGCCCTAAAGTAGTTCNCTTCCAGGTGTTATGACTTTGGGATACATTGCAGCACATTCTGAAAATCTGGCGATGGCTGTCATTGTCTCCAAGGTAAGGTATTAATTCAGCACACTGCCAAGTTACAGTTGTTACACCACTTTATACTTGTATTGTATTTTATTGATAGCTTTGGCATGATCTTGCCATGCATCCAAAAAATCTTATTTATGCACTGGGCACATTGCTTGGTCAGGTTAATAACATTCGCTTATTGCAGTGTTTCTTAGCCTTTTCAGGGCTCGGATTATTTTGCACAGGCATATCCATTAACTGAAATAATGCAAATAATGTATTTATCAGTACGATAACAAACGATAGATCACTGCTGTAACGGTAGTATTGTGTAATAAAGTGATTTTTCATGAAAAGCGGTAATAAAGAATATAGAATTTTTGTATATCGGGGTGATCATGGACTTACGAACATTACTGAATTATTTATGTTCACAGACTAAGGGTTAAAAAAGACTTGCTTTATGCGAGTAAGTAATGTAAGACAAAACTAGTTTAAAATGTTGAAAATTCACCAAAACATGAAAGGATTCATTAGTGCCAACTAGTGGTTAAACCCACAAACCGACTGTTGTGTAAAAGTTACATGTTTTGTACAGGGTGTTAACCAGTTGGCAATCACCCTCACCGAAGAGTCAGAGGATCACATCAAAGCTGCAGTAGCCTGGTCCCTGGGCCAGATAGGTCGTCACACACCAGAACATGCCAAGGCTGTTGCAGTTGCAAATGTTTTGCCAAGACTCTTGCAACTCTATTTGGCTGCAAGCAGTTCTGAAGATCTCCAAATCAAGGTAGTAATGGTTAATTTGGCAACTGTTAAAAGGCTACTTACATAATAAACAAATGTTGTTTTCATGGTTTATAAAGGCATGTCAAATACGGCGGGATCTGGCTTACCTAATGGTTTCTTATGCCCCAGTATACATTTCTGAGTCTGCCAAAAAGCAAGTCTCTAGCTCGTTTCTATTAAAAGTTAAGATTTTTTAATAAATACCCCAAAATCCTACATTTAAAAAAATATCCTAAAATTGTACTATATCCGACGGACATCCGCTTTGTGTTAAATAAACACAAATCACTCCTAATAATTTTCTTTGTCCTGTAGCCCTAATGTTAACAACCTGTTCTTGTTTTTTTTTGCAGTCCAAGAAAGCTTTGAAAAACATCCTCCAAAAATGTGTTCATCTCCCAGCTTTGGAACCATTGCTCCACGATGCTCCAGCAAATGTTCTTAAACATGTAGTTGGCCAATACAGCAAGGTAATGACCAAATCATTTGATTTATTTGTTTAAAATTTAGCAAATGGTAGCCTTTTCTATCTGGGGGGAGGATAACGCCTGGATGCACTGTACTCACAATGAGTAGTTCACTGCAGTTCATTTGGATCATTTGGAAACACAAGTGACAGACACAGGATTAGAACCCACAATCTTGTGAGCATAAGGCAGCCAGGCTGACTGTTCGGCCATCTTAGCAGCTAAATTTTTTTTTAGAATGAATAAAATACAGTGCTATGGTTACAGATACTTTCAGTCAAGGAAGTGTCAAATTGAGAAGTTAAATGTTTTCATAACTCCAACTATAAACAGCTATGTAACAAACCAACCCCTTTTTAGGTTCTTCCCCACGACAGCAAGGCGCGTCGCATTTTCGTCACCAGCGGCGGTTTGAAAAAGGTTCAAGAAATCAAGGCCGACCCAGGCTCAGCCCTACACGAATACATAACCGCCATCAACAATTGCTTCCCAGAGGAAATCGTCCGCTACTACAGCCCAGGCTATTCGGAGGCCTTGCTGGAACGAGTGGAGAATTTCATGCCCACTGCTTGAGCCCTTTTAGACTATTAAGAAACCACCTCGATTTGTGTCAGTTTTTTCTCGCATCTTTCAGTTTGCTATGTAAAGAAATACACTGTTGATTTTGGATTGGGCGACTATGCCATCGTAATACGGTGTCTTTTTGCGCATTTTTAGCAGTGTTTAATTGCGTTTTAGCTTTTTGGGCATGGTACCGTAGGTGGCATTAAACCGCCTCCGTTTTGCTACAGAGAATTGTATGATACACACAATTTTGCTGTATTCTGTGCCCCGTATTTGCGAGGTTTTTAGTGAAGTGATGTACATAGCAAATATATATTTTAACCTCCGAAGTCTGGTTGATGCATTCGTTCAGAAAAATGACCAGCAAGCATCATAAAACTGTGAATGATATTCTTAACCAGTTTTGATCTTGGATGATAGTAGAAGATATTTGCATTGCGTTAAATTAGTTTAAAAAAAATTGACTCATTTCAAGGATCGAGCCAAAAGCAAAACGATTCTACTCAAAAAAACTTGTCGGAAAAGACTTTTAATGGCACGGACTCAAATTTTACCTTACTTAAATTGTTTGGATGATCCCCGGCCGAAATCGAGTAGTTGGAAGGCAAGAGGTCATTTAGGGGCAAGTTACTATGAGAACTTATTTACCTAGGTGCTAACGAGCCGGAAATAGCAACGAATCTTTCAAACACATTTTCCCATCTCGCTGCAAGATCATTCACCACCTCTGACAACTATACAGTGTCATTTTAAAGCACTTAAAACGTCGGTCAGTCGTCAGCACCCTTGACCAGGTCAACAGGCCCACCAAAGATGGCGGTTGAACGAACGTGACAAATCAAATATCGCTCGGATTAGTGACCGCAAGTGGGAAGTAAAAAACAACAAGGTTGCTTGTTTTTTGGGTAAGGTGGCTTTAATAAATGTCACTATATATTTTTAGACTGCGTTTTCCCACGCACCGTGATGCAGCAAATACGTGGTGCGGAGAAAACCACAACAGACCACGCTGTATTTTGGGCTTTGCACGTTTTTTGTGGCGGGTGTTCGAATGTTTGGTACCATCCATCTGCGAAGGAAAATAGTCCAAAGTTTCAGAATTTTAGTAAAAAACTCAAGAATTGTTTGTTTGTTTCAATTTTATTATTCCAGTGGTAACTCCCCTCATATTTTGTGTGTAAAAAAACACAAATCGAGGCCTTTTTTGTCACTTAATTGGATAACCAAAACACATAAATCAAGCGTAAGCATACCAATTCACTCTTTAAAGTCACTCTTTTTATTTTAACTTTTTCGGCTATGGAACTTTGGTTCAACTCGCCCGGTTCCATTGGAATAAAGCGATGCCGCCTTATTGTTTCATTGACAGAGCATCACATCCAGAGAAAACAACGCACAAAGCTTGGAAAATTATTTTCGCTTAATCAAAAAATTTACAGGAATTTTGCACCTCTTAACATTCACCTTGTTAGCGGAGGCAATGATCGACTTCAACTTGACTGAATTGCCGAATTAGGTGAGAAAATAGGTCAAAAAATGAGCCTAATTTGCAATGATTGGTTGTCAATGACCTAGTTTGCTTCCTAACAACAAATGTACCTGCTTTTGCGTGTAAGCTTCATGCATCAGAAGACCGGAATTGTGTGTTAAAATCGTCTTTAAATGATGAAATGCTCTTTTCGAAGTCATGTGATACTTTTTAATTCTTTTTTTAATTTTACATCGGATTTTTCAACTCAACTGCCTCCCAATGAAAATCGGATGAACTAAATGTCCAAGTAAGAAGATACAGCCGTTAAAATTATAAAACAGAATAATTGGTCGAAGGTCTATGTACGTTAAAGAGTTAGTCTACATAAAGGTAGGTTGCCCCTGGAAAGATTCCAACCTCCAAATTTTTTGGCTGACTATATGCCTTTGAAATGTAGACCTACTAAAGACATTTGCAAACTCGTCAAAGGAAAGATAAACAAACCAACAAAATAACGACAACATATGGCCATAAAACCTCCGTTGCAAATCTAGCACAACTAACTTCAACACATTTGCCGCATTTTAAACTTTGTTTGTGTATGTTCTTATTTGGCATAAATTCTACAAATTGCATATGATCCACTAAATGCGGTTCCTAACAACATATAATGGCCTAATGTCCGCTGGAAACGTCAGCATGACCGTAACGTTGCACCTTTTTGCAAATTAGGTGACGTTCAAGTCCTAAACGGTCGAATAATCGTGACAATCGGCCTACCAAGTGTTACGCTTGATTTTTTTCTGCCATTTTTTAACGAAAAAAGACGACTGTCTCAAAAGTGTGCAACAGAAGCAGGTGCAGATTTCAGGTGTGGGTAAGTTTGAAGGGTACAGGAGTTGAATTTTCTACCGTATTAACCGTTGTGCTACTGAGTTTCGTATTTAGTGACAAACGCCCTTTTTGTGAATAAACAAAGGCGTTTATTTGTTATGTTAAAGCATTAGAAGTTTAGCGGGAAATACATACTTCTCAAGTAATTATCACAAAAAAATTTGTCAAGATTTGTTTGTGGTCATAGAAAAGGTTAGAGCTCTAAAGTCCCAGAAAACGTAAGAGATCAAAAATTGGCATCGATTTCTGCATTTAAACGTTAGCGCAAAGATTGGAACGAATTATAGAATACGCTAAAATAAATCTTTGAAAAAACTACAAGACTATCCTGTATACTAACGAGTAACGTATTTGTTCAGCTTAGTTAGATACAGGGCTGCAGTATATTGCAACCATGGATTCAGCTTCATTTTACACCATGCTGCCATCGACTCAAGAATACACTTTAGCCTCGTGTTGCTTGGTCTTACTGCTATGCGCTGTTGTGTATAAGGCCAGAAAGGCTCCGGGCCGCTTTCCACCAGGCACAGAGGGCCTTCCCTTGATCGGAAGCCTCACCAAGGTGGGCGGAACGAATGCTGAACGAGTTTTAGCTGAATGGGGATGGATGCATTACGGGCCCGTGTTTTATGTGAAAGTCGGCGGGTCTCGTGTCGTGGTGCTTAACACATTCGAAGCTGTGCAAGAAGGGTTCTTGAAGAACGGCAACAGTTTGTCAGGCAGGTTCGCCTCACATAGTGCCACCGCATTTCCGGATTACTCACCGAAATGGAAAGAACAGCGTAGGTAGGAATGTACAAAATAATTATGTGTGTTCTACTGTAGTGTTTCACAATTAATTTCAAGTACAATTTGGATATTTTCTCCAGCTATAGCCTTGGTAGGGTTTATTTCACTTCTTAGCAACGGAACAACAGCAAATTTCTGACAAACTTAGAAATTAATTTGAAATGTTGCATGTACATTGACATTTTGTTCACGTGCCAAAATATCGTCACGGTTAAAGCATCAAAAGCCTTTGCTTACCCAACTATACGCTTCGTTCGTTATTAAATTCAGCCCAACTCATTTTATCAGTTCGTTAAACATTTCTTAAACACCTCATCTGTTCAAAGTTTTGAGGCTTTTATAAATTCTGCCTTTAATTGATTCATAGTAATAGGCCTTGTGAAACTGGTGTAACGACTATTTGGAACATTAAAATGTTCTAAAATCATTATCCAATAAAACATCATAGATAATAAACGTCATCACAAATCAAAACACAAAGTAGGTGCTTTAACGGACAAAGAAGCTTACTAATAAAGTAAAATTCCAATATCTTCGTAACTGTGTATTGTGTATCCACAACCACAGGTCAAGGATTAATGCCTTGAAGAGTTTCGAAAAGCAAGATCTTGAGGCTGTGATTCTCCAACAAGCTGACAAGATGTGCAAGACGCTGGAAGGCCGTTTGGAAGGAGATGCAGAGACTGGATTCATGCCTGCTGAGTTTACAACCCTGGCAACCTTCGAGATCGTCAGCATGGTAGTTTGCGGTACGCTAAAGTGAATTAGTTTTATCGTGGAGATGGCAATTTCGATACATAACTATTAGTGTGGGTGCAGATGTGTTTGATGGGTTATAATTGCAAACCTGATCCGGCATTTTTGAGCTAAACCTGGATGTGGTTAAGCTGGAAGATAATCAATGTAAGATAGCGAGGGGTTGGCGCCATTTAAATTTACTAAAAATATGTCAGACGAAACTTTAGTATTTTGTACTGGTTTACTGAAAAAGCTGCAAAACTTTAAAGCAATCCTCTTTGTCACGTTAAGGGGTTTTTATTGCGGAGTGCAAGAAAGGCACCCGATTAGTATGGGGCAAAAATCGCAGTGTTTCCTGTAAAGAACAGTTTGTTAAGTCTAGGAAATATCAATTGAATCTATAAAAATAAACTTAAAACACAGTATGCTGACAGAGCCCTTATGATATGGCTTTGTTTTTCAACAACCGTTGGTTTTGCATAGGATTTCCCATTCACAAAAACGCGGACCGTGGGAAATTCCTCCGCCTTCTGATGGATCCGATTTACAACCAGACATGCCGTGGTCTGTTTTCCTGCCCCTACGCGATGTCCAGCGACGCCCTTCCACCATTCCTAATCAGTTCAAGCCAAGCTTCACAACGCAAACGCATCGAGCATGTCCTTCAGCATATCAGATCCGCCGAAAGTCAAGATTTCCTCGGCGGCATCAACGCGAAACTGCGAAGCTCCACAACCGACACTGACGAGTGTTTTGACGAGCAGCAACTCACCGGCTACGTCACAGATCTGTTTTTGGCGGGAACTGATACCATGGCAACGGCAGTCGCTTGGTCAGTCGTCCTGCTTGCTGCTAATCCGAAACGCCAGACGCGATTGTACGATGAGATCGGGCGAATTCTTGGTGGTAGAGCTCCGACAATGGCGGACTTTGATGGCATGCACTATACACGAGCTGTTATACAGGTTAGAATACAAAATCTCTTGATAAACCTAAAAATTAGAAAAAGCCCGTAGCTTTTATTATTATTTGTGTGACGCAATAGGTACCCGTTTGCGTGTGGTTGGAATTTTGGGACGATATTAATAAATACCGAATCATTTCGGTGAGAAATTTATTCCACTTTCCTCACTGGATGCAGAACAATTAAAAGTCCTAATTTGGTCATTTCGGGAAGCTTTCTCCTTGCAGGAATAAGAATGTAGGACGAAAGATATAAAAACTTATGCCAAAGCCACGATCAAATGTTGTTTTTTTACATTTTGTCGCAAAACTAGTCTTTTTGGAACGCTCTGTTTCGTTTTTTTTGAAAAATTTACCGTTGCAAATCTTAAAATATTTTTTCTTCTTTTTGAAAAATTTGTTTTACTGTTGGAAATCTAAAATATCTGAAATCTTGTACCTAACGTTTTTATGCACAGGAGGTGTTCCGAATGCGACCCGTGTTCCCACTTTCGATCAGCCACAAATCAACAAGCGAAGTGTCAGTTCTCGGCTTCACAATCCCAAAAGACACCACAGTAATCTCGAACCTCTGGGCGGTTCACAACGACGCC
>QXVZ01013428.1:0-20473 GCA_008931825.1 Phallusia fumigata | reverse complement strand
AAAACAAAATCAAATTAAGGGACCAAAATACTAAAGTCTCAAGCCCCATATTAGAAAGTCAATACACACATATATATACATGCATATAACCTAGCAAAGCTTTAAGAATTCATTTTGCTATTTTTGTTGGAAAAGCAACTTTTTCAATCTGTTTTACATACTTGACAAATTGGGTCTAAACCAACAGTTTATAATTTATTTTGTAGTTTTTTTGTTGGTGTAGTATCGTTTGCATAATAGTTGAGTAAATGTGATTTACGACATGTATGTAAACGAACTTAAATGTACGCAGGTTACGAGGACATGTCATTCTCCAACAAAAGTGAAGAATTGGTGAACAAGCTGGTCAACACTGCAGGCTTGTGTGCTGTCAATCTTATGACCGTTCATGATCAGTTGTGGAATGGTAAGATACTTGCTGCATATTGTCAATTATTTTTAAAATACTAATGCTAAAACTACACGAGTCAATAGGACACAGACTTCATCTCGAACATTTTAGCCCAGGTTGAGTTGGCTTTATTTTGCTTGGTAAAGGAAATTGGAGCAGTGTAACACCAATAAAGTGAATCCGGAAATAGCTGTGCCATGTCAAAACGTTATTAATTGCAAAAAAAGTGAAGTGTGTAGTTGGTGAATCAATGTAGAACCTGGCAGGCACATAGGGGCAAAAAGCCCCTTGAAACCCCTCAAAGTGTACTTTTTTATTGATATGTTTCATTAAAAAATTTCATTAAAAAATTTCATTAAAAAATTTCACACATAAATACAGTGTCTTAAATACCAAAATCTATCTATGTATGTATGTGTTAAGATTCCCTTAATTTTCTGCCCATGCTCGTGACAGTGACACAACTACATATTTACTCCAGCTTAAAACTCAATGACTTGTTAAACACTTTACAGACAATGTTGAATCAAGTACTTCTGGTTCACATGACGACAAAATTGAACACTTGAAAGTGATAGAGAGCAGTGCAGCGGTCACGCTTGAGCAACACTCATCGCTATTTCTTCCTGGTTTGCATCTTAACAACTTCCCTGGCGCATCGGAAGCTCTCACTGGAAATTTACCGATCAACGATGGGTCAAAAGAGAAAAAATTTCTGTTGGATTTTGTGACAGCAACACCTGACACAAGTGGAGGAAGATTAGCAAGGTTAAGGAATTTGGAGTTTTCCAAATTGAACTTTTTTGCTGTAAAATTCGTGGTTTTGTAAAAATGTGTGTGTTTTATATGGTGCATCATATTGAATTGCAATATTGTAAAACTAAGGAAAAGACATTTGGCAGATAGACAAAAAACGTAGAACTTTTTTGTTGCTTGTACTGTACTCTCTTGTGAAGTTGTCTCCTAATTAATGCTAAAGAAACACTTAAATGTTTTGGCAGTTAATTCTCGTCAAAACTGTCGGATCTTATGACTCCAGACATGCCTTTGGGAGCAGTATATTGGGCAAAACATTTAAAACTTACAAGTTATGTTGTTCTAACATTCACTGTGATCATAATTGTCTTCATGGCCTTTTCACAGATGGCTCCAACCAGACTCATATGTGGATCCTAAACATTGCATGCTGCAACTAAACTTAAAATCTCTCTTCCACACACTGCCAACATCGGTTACAATCATCACTCGAGATCAGTATGGGAATGCTGTTCACGTTCCAACACTCAAAGTTGAATTGTCGGCAAAACCACAGCCCTCATCTCACTATCTTCCACCTGATGTGGCTGCAAACTATGGTGAGATTTGATTAACTAAGGCAGTGTTGTGCTGATCAGAAGTTGCTTTGACAAATTTTGTAGTTGGCTGAGTCTAACTGGTAGAGGAAATTTAAAATAATGTTTGATCGAAAGTTTTTGATCATCACACGGTGATGAGGTTTAAACAAATCCAAGTTATAATGCAAGAATTGTCAAACACCTTTTTTCATGTAATTGACTATATTTGTCATAAAAACATCCCTAAAGGATCGGTTTCAGAAATATACAAATGTTTTATTGTTACAAAGTGTAACATCATATTTCCCTAAACCCGTTTGGCCATGCACCAAGTGTTAACAAACATTGCTTAGTGTTCTTTCGAACAAAACATTTTACCATTGTTTTGAACAAACCTCTTACAATCTTGCCCTATCCCTGCCTTGTAAACTGTTTTCTAAACTCACCATTTTTTAGATATTTCACCTTCTGACCCAAGCCCAACATTTGATGTGGAATATGAGCCTACAAAGCACAGAGACTCGCGCTATCACTCGATATCGATGATGAGAGCATACAAGAAATACTCGTTCGAGGAACTGAGGCTTTCTTACCCACTAAAGCGCACACTTAAAACAGAAAACATATTGGTTGCGAGTGTGGGAAATGGTATGAAGCAGACATATTGTATTAGTACACAGTGGTTTCGAACATTGTGTTGATGCATTCTTCCTTTGCTTATTTTCAACAAATCATTTTTTCAAACATTTATCACAGGTATCTACAGAGCAATGTGGATACCAACATGTGCCACGACCTATGCCCTTCAGGTGACCTTGGACCAACAGCTGAAAGGGCCGAGACAAATAGTGGAGGTTTCCGAGGCCCCACAAGGTTCCACAGAGAGACCACAAAATAGTGGACCACTAAAAATGCCACAAAAGTCGACAGGACGATATCTGAAATTTGCCACAAAGAATAGCAGGGGTTTGAGAATTAGAAGCGACCCAACCCTACAGAGTCCACAGGTTGGTATTGTCATTTTTGTAAGACAAAATTATGAGTCGTCTTCAAAATTGGTCACTTAATGTTTTCACCTTGTGTCTAGTGCTGATTGGTTACTCATGTTTGATTTTAATTTTTTACTTTTGATATTTTTTTTGTCTACTATTACTTCGTTTTACCAAGGACGTGAGAATGCCTTAATTATAAACATAGCTGCTGGAGAACTTCTATGTAGTGGATACATTTATGTTTTTAATTAAGCTGCTCGTAAGTTAGTATCTTGTGTTCCTAGAAAATTGTTGAAATTTCAAAGCAATTAATGCATGCATTTGTTTCCAAAATTTAGGTGTCTTTTTTAATTAATTTTTAAAATTTTACTTTGTGTTTGCATACTTTGTGCAACAAATTGGTAACATGGATGTTTTTTGTCCCCTCTATTACCAGGCTTTAAACCAAAACGTTGCATTCAGAATTTACAATATTAATATGTTGGACCTTCAAATGTGAAATTTAATGTTACACAGTTTTTGTAACAGTATGAAGAAAGGGCCAAATCCAACGGTTCATTATTTTAAAACTTCATTAATAGAGTGGTTTGTTGGAATTCGGAGACATTATAGAATATGTGGACGAGACTAGAAACTCAGACGGGAACTGGGTAAAGCTCAGTGAGGTAAATTAAGACCATTAATCTTTTTATATATTTCGTAATCAAGTCAACTAACAATAATATTGTTGTTTTATTATGTACATAATTTCTTTGTAGTGATAACTTAAAACCCTATAAATGGTTGATATTATACTATTGCAGGGCTGTTGGCCTAGTATCTTTCATTAAGTCACAAGAATAGATATATATAACTGTTTTATAACCACCAGACATATAATATTTAGGGAGTGTTTAATTTATTTGTTTTTCAGACAAGTGCTGGCAAGTTTTGCAAGCAAGCGCGATATCCTGAAGCCTGGTGCATTTCCTACCACAAGCACAATGGACGAACCTTTCTTGTTCCCGTTGACATTGCTGACAAGTCGATGTGTGAAGTTGATGGGAGAGGCAAACCTTCAAGCAGTCAACAAAGCTTGGTAGGCAAACAAAGCCCTTTGTCAAAATTCTCAAAAAAATTAAACAAATCATTTTGCTCTGTTTGTTAATTTTAAATCTAACACTTAGACATCAGGTCATTGCCCAACGATACCTGCTGTAAATTTCATGTATAGCAAAGTGATTATATTTGAATAAAGAANTACCTCAATCTAAATGTGCTCCTCATATTTCATTGTTTTGACAACCTTTTTTCGTTTTAGGACTAGTTTCGTCCTTACACAATGTCCATGTAAAAGATGTTGGACTAGGCAAGGCACATGTTGTTGTGTTGTCGAACGATGGTCGGATCTGGACCGCCGGTGTTAACAACAAGGGGCAGTGTGGCCGACAGGAGGGAACAACCCCAATGGCACAAAGGTTGGCCGAAGTGGAGCAGGAACGAGATGGTAAACATGAGAACACATAAACCCTTTATATGCAACAAGTCACTTTGTGTCACTTTTTTGAATCATTTCTGAGTACAACAGCGTTTGTTGAAGTGTAGAAAATGTTTTACACACAAGCTCTGGATTTTCTCACTGAAAAAGCCCTAAAAAAACAAAAAAGTTTGAGTAGTACGGTCACTTTCATAGCCTGAGGACTGTGACCATGAAACAACTATTTTCCCAATTTTTCAGTTATTTTCAAAATACTAGGGAAGTCTGTTGCTAGACATTCATACAGTGACTTAATGTAAACATATCCAAGTCAAAATGAAATACGTGCTTTGCACTGGCTGTTGCAAACTACATTTGTCAAAGTGTAGAAAATATTTTTACAAACAAGGACTTGCTGCATCTACTTGAGACAAAACGTTTATTGGTCCCTTTCCTGAATGGGACACATTGTTTTCACTCTGTTTGTTTGTTTTTTACTGCCCTGTTGAAAAAATGGTTTGTTTGAAGCTTCTGCTGTTTATTGAACTAACATTGTTTGTTTCATTTTTATCCCCGGGAGTCGGAACAACGCCTGAATGCGTTATGCTCATTACGTGTCCGCCGTCGAGCTACCTTCTTCATTGCAGTTTCGTTGGATAATTTTTTATTTGATTTCTTTGATTTTTGAAATTTGGAGACTTCAATTTGGGTCAACCCATCGGGTTCCTCTAGGTTGGAGCAATGCCGCTTAAGTTTCTTGCTCAAGGAAACACAAGCGACTGAGATAGGATTAGAACCCACAACCTAAATATATAATTCAACAATTGCTTTAATGTAGTTTCAATGCCTGAGGACAAATCAATGGACGACGTTCAACTTGGCAATGACCTAGCTGGAGACGGACTTAATGCTCCCATCTGTTCCCCTGACAAACACAAGTGGAGGAAAGAAGTGTGTATGGTTTGTGCTGTATGTTGCGAATGCACCGGCTATGGTCCCGGATGTGTCAACTCATCTCTTGCTGGAAGATATCCCGCTACGTAAGTGGCGATTTGAGACTTTTTATCGTAACGTAGAGGGTTTATTTTAAAAACCTAAATGGTTAGAAGACAATCATTACTGCTATTATGGTAGTCATTTTTTATTTGTGGGTCCTCTCAGATGAAATCCTTTTTTCTAAGTTTCTAACATCAGATCAATCAGATGCTGTAAATCAGTAAAATTTCTATTCTGATAGACAAGAAATAACAATAAAAGGTTTAGAACCGCTGGTCCACCTAAAAGAAATACTATGCTTACCACGAATTACATAACTACAAAGTTGGAGATTCTTTCCCACTTGGAAATCAAGTTTTCTTAAACTGAATTTCATGCAATTATTTTTTGTATTGTGAGTGGTTACACATTTTGAAAACAGTCACATTGGGGTGATCTTTAGCTACTGACATTTATTCAATCTATTGCTTTATTGTTATATAAAGGCCATGTGGATGTGGAGCGGGGCCATCGGGGTGTGCAAAATGTGGATGTTGCAAAACTTGTGCTGGAGAAGCCGACATCAACCAGGAAGGCAAAAGAAAAGGTTTGTTACATTATCATGTCGACAAACACTAAAAAATGCTTGTTGTGAAAGGTAAAATCATTTTCTGTAACTATAAACGTTTTGTTGCTCGCAGATCTTTGTGGGTGTTTCTATTTTGAGTTTAAATATCGATTTTGTTTCCGATCAGAAAAATGGGCTTACCCCCAAGATGTGGGCCTTGCCTCAGGAGCTGAACAACCTTCCTTGTTTCTTCACAAGTTTGCCACATTCTACCGACAAAAAAAGAAGCACAAACCTGCACCAAGCTCGAGGGATACGAATAAAGGTACAAAAACCAATGATTTCAACAATTTCTTTGAAGTAACATGAATCAGAATTTTGTCTCGAAACATGTTTGGTCCATCTCTTATTAAAAAAACGGCCCAAATAGTTGTTAAAGCGACATGCTATATTTATCAAACGTTTCGGCAATAATTCATGCAATCATTAGTGATACAATAAGACTTACTAGACTCACAGGTGTTTATGAAAGTATGTTCGTAAGCATGAAGATAATAAGGTGGTCCGTCTTATTCATACAAATGAGATCTAATCCCTTCCATCAAACTGTTTTAGAAATACAATCATTTTTATTAATTTGTTCGAAACTAGAATATTTCCATGAAAACCGCCCCAAATGGAAAATTTCTCGATTTTTTGAGACCGCAAAAGTGAAAATTGAGCCATGGTTTTTTTTTGAAAATCGAGTCAATTTTTTTTTTTTATATTTGTCTGAACTACAGAATGTGAAACTTGGGTGTTACTTTCTGCTTGTAATCACGACTCATGTTCATCCCAGGTCTATCGTCAGCTCAGTTGGGACCTGAAACATTAACGGAAGCAAGCAAGATGGCCCTTCTTCCTCTTCAACAAATCAGAATGGATAAAAATCTTTCCAAACCTGTACAGGTAATAACAAAAATTCGCAGATGAACAGTTTCTCAAACAACTTCGTAACATTTCGGCAAGTGCAGTTTACTATTACAGTTATACTGTCATATAATGATTTGTTTACAGATAGTATGTGGAGCACACCATACCCTTGTCCTGCTTGAAGATGGAATGGTTTATGGATTTGGGCAAAATACACACGGACATTTGGGACTTGGTGATAAACTAAACAGGTAAGACCACCATCACATATGCTTGATGTGTATGGATAATGCCACATTAGAAAAATATGTAATAAACACATTGGCCCTACACAGTTTTGAAAATTGAGTCCTGATTTAAATCAAGTCATTAATTTTTTGAGTTGTAGTCGACGCCAAGGTTTTGCTACAAGTAACTTCACTTTAATACTTTTAGCTGTATGACACTAGTTAGGTTTAATTAACTGTCATTCATGTCAAAAATATCCATTTTTTGTTGTATTTACCATTTTTAAATGTTTGATTCTGGCCGAATATTTTCTATTTTTTTTGTTTGCCATTTTTTTTATCGTAGCTACTTGACGGTTGTTGAATGGGTTCTTGTGTAGTAAATTAATCATTTGATCTACACTTTAATATCATGAATATTTGTTGCAGAAATGCGATGACGCACATTCCAGTACCCGAGAAAGTTCAACAGATCGCAGCTGGCAGCCACCACTCCCTGTTTCTCAGTACAACTGGTGTTGTGTACGGGTGCGGTTGCAACGATGTAAGTTTCTCACAAGGGATATTTTAAAACACTGCAAAAAAGCTGTAATTTGTTATTTTTTGGCGGGTAATTGAAATCCATCAAGTTCTTCCCAGAGGTAACGTTAATAATAAGGTCAAGTACCACTGAATTAAAGAAACAGCTTATGATACAAACAGATTTAAGGTTTTTGGATGTGTTTAGACGTTTCATCACATAAGCTTAAATTTTTCGAATTTGAATAAAAATTGAATGTGGTCCTTGACTTTTGTTAAGAAGTTGTCTGGTGTAGCAAATACAGTCCAAATCAAAACTTTGCTATGTTTTTTGTGTGCAGTCACATTTTGTTTCACTGCCATCATATTTGTCGTTTTAAATTGTCTCTAAAATTGTGTTTTGCCAGTCCAATACAGGCAACTCAACAAATTCAGAACGATTTGATTTTGAAGCATAAAAATGTGGAAACTGATCCATCTGATTTATTATTATGCATATGTATGACGCTAACATGCTAGAGTGTCCACAGAGAACTAACAAAAGGTGTCAGGGCTCAGCCATACAGACACCTGTGGTTTTGTTTAAACCAAACACTAAAATTTGCCTTCAGCTGCGATCAGTCGCACTTTAAAAAAACAATAATCTTATCCTAATTCAACACTTCTGTGTGCAGAAAAACCAGCTTGGGGATAAGACTCCCTTACTTGATGGAAGCACTGACATCGTGACACCGACAAAAATCCTCGAGTTTCAACTCTCAGACAAGGGAAATTCCCCCAGAGCTTCATGGATTAGTGCGTCGCACACAACAACTTTTGTTGAATACGAAGAGGTACGCTCGAAATAACGCTTTGCATAGTTTGCATGAATCCAAGTTTGAAACATTTCGAAAAAATGTCTTTCGTCAGAACTCCAAGAGAGCTTTTACAGATTGGATGTACTTTATTGAAAATGGTTAAAAAATTGCAGTTGTTATCAATAGTGGAAAAACTAATTCGATTGTAAAAACATCTGAAATAAAATATGCTCACTACAGATGGCGTTCTCTGCCCAATGTGTATTTGATCATCAAAAATATGTAAATTGATGGTTCTTTAAGTCAATATCATCTAAGTTATCCATCTGCATACAATAGTTTGGGTTGTATTTCAGGTCCTTCTCAGTTTTGCTCAACTTCAGACATCCCATATCTTTGCTGACAGTTCTTTCGTTGGGATAAGCTATCGGCCTGTGGAACAATCATCAAACAAGGTTATTTTGACATCATCTCAACACCAACTCATGTTTACAGCTTAACAAACACTGTCTCTCTAGCTCTGATATTCATAAATGCACTTCTTATGAGAATAAACCACACATTTTTTGCATCACCTACCAATTTATGCCAAACTTTTACGTAGCCTTTTTTAGATTTTTTGTGTTAGCATATTTATCCAAACTAAAGCTGCGAAAAACAAGTGGTCAAAAAATGTTTTTGCTTTTTATTCTCGAACAATTTAAAAAAATTTTTTTTGTGGGGGCGAGGGGAGATTACAAGCAATTTTCATCTTGAAACTGCTGCTAAATTTACAAACATCCTGAAATTTTGTTGTTCAGAGATTGCAAGAAAATTTGCTGTTGATTGACAAGCAGTCGGGAGGTTGCAGGTTGCTTGATAATAAGAAACACATGAGTCTGTGTGAAGGTGAACTGGCCTGTGTCGATCCATCAAATAACATCATATGGAGGTTTGTGCCCCAAACATTTCTGTTAATCATTTTGCAAAAGTTTATCATGGACCCATAACATGGTATAAAGAGTTTGTTGCTAAGTTTGACCCATTTTTACGGAATTCTATTATTGGTATTGGGCTGGGCTGGGCAATTCGAATTAAAAGAGCCAGTTAGACTTCTTTTTACCAAATTAAATGTTCCATGAAGTCGCAAACCCTATTTGAAAATTAATCAAAAGAAACAGAAGTTATGTTTTCTTAGACAACTGCTAAAAAGTACTACTTTTATAAAATCTGTATTGTGGTTAGTCTTTAACAAAATTGTTGCAAAGCAAAAATGTGCCAATCACATTGTTGTTTCTTTTGGTCTTGTGATCCAGATAGCGGGATGAAAGAACTGTGTTGCTCCGGCTGTTGTTGACCTCTGGTATAAAGAGTTTCATGCCCAAATTCACACAAGATTTTACTCAAAAGAAAAGAAGGAAATAAATATTTACTTGCATAAATTAAAAAAATACATGACTTTTAATTCAAAAATGAAACAAAGCCTTAAATAAAAAGAAAAATTTGACTCAAGATTTAGATCAAGAAAAATAGGTCAAGAATTATAGGTTTAGTTGTTCGTTTAGTCCACTACAGGTTTTCCGTGATTACTATCAGAATCAAACAAAATAAACATGTTTTTTTGTATGAACAGTGTCAGTTGTGAAGAGCTGTCTGTGCACTCCTACAGTTTGTCTGGATGTGAACAGGAAAGATCAAAAATGCTTCCCATACTTTTGCCTGAGGTTTGTCTCCAGTAAATAAAGCAACTTAAAACCTAATTATGTGACTAGAGCATTATGAAAGTCAAAGATTCAAACTAGTCTGATGTTTTTTTAACATTTAAACAGAATAAATTATACATGTGGTTGCCTATTTTTGAATTTAACAAATGCTGTCTTTTGGGGTAAATGTATTCTTTGTGATGAAAATGTCAATTAAAATCAAACTGTAATGATTCTATGACTGGCAGAGGACTTAAAAAGTGAACACACTTTATTGCAAATGTTTCAATAATACTTGATTGGTAAAATGTTTGCAATAAAATGAATTCACAAGCTCTCTGGCAGTTATGTTTTTAATAAATAAAGTTTTTAAAAAACTATTTTTTCAAGTGTGTCTTATGTTTGTAACTGATATGATGAATTGCTATTTTCGAACTGCATATATCCATGTGAAAAACAAACAAATTTCACTGTAATTTTTTTCCTGTACAGCTGGCTATATCACTACAACCTGGATCGCTCATCACACGAACCCAAGCCGGGTTGAATCTTCTTTCTTGTATCGATACTCTGGTCACTAGGTGTCCGACAGGAATGGCAACAACGCCTATCGAGGAGCAAGGATCAGAAAATGTGTATGTATTATACATAGGGCTAGTGACGACGATAGTAACCTAGAATTAACAAACCCTTTTTTCTGTAATAAATCACATGCTTGCAGTTTTTGCCCGTTTTTAAATTTGCAAGGGTATTCTCTTTTGTTGCAAAACTTTGCGTTAGTTTAAACTGAGCATCTATTGTCGTTTTGCAGTTCATCACAGAGAAAGAAGACTAAAGAACCACATACTGCTGATGAATACAATGCTGTCAACAGGTTCAAAAGTAGGTACCTTGGTTATGAGTTTTATATTTTTTAGCCATGTGACAAGCACTATAATTTGGCTAAAAAAAACTGTTTAATTTCTGCCCTGCCAAGCAGTTTCCTGACCATTTTTGTATTAACTTTATTTGTGATGAAGATACTTTATTTGTGATGAAGATGTGCACATAATTGTTGGCTTCGAGCCTTCTAGAGTATTTGCTACTTTTGTATTTTGTCTAAATATGTGTATCTTTCTGACAGGTCATGGAGGTGGTTGGGGGTACTCTGTTCATTCAACAGAAGCAATCCGTTTTATGTGCGACGCTGACATTCTCCTGGGTGGAATCGGGGTTTTCGGGGGTCGGGGTGAATACTCGGTGATCGTGAGCTTGTACGAAGAAGTTGGGGAACTCGATTTACAAGGAGATGGAGAACTTTTAATGGAAACTGATCGAACGCCTTACGAATGTGGATTCAGGTCAGAATGTGTTGATCAAAAACTGTCAATGTGCTGGTGTGAATTGTAATCATTATAACACAGACATTATATAAATGTTTTAATTTCACTGATGATGACAATAGTTATGCTAATTTACTAATTTACTGCACTTTGTTGCCCCAAGCTGCAAATCGAAAGTCAGTGTACGATTTCCACAAATGAATTGTTTTTGGTCTGATAGGTTTTTAAAAAATACTCAATTGGGCGAGTCATAATCAATTTTTTGACATCATTGTTTTAGACTTTAGATTATTTCTGTGAATGTTTTTTTAAGTCAAGAATGGTGAATTTCGAATCTTAAATGTTTCTTTCAGGGAGAAGTTTCATGCTTTGTTCGATGAACCTGTCTTAATATCAGCCGGTCAATGGTACACAATCACAGCAAAAATATCTGGACCATCAAGCGACTGTGGATCACACGGAAAGGAAAGTGTAACAACATCTGATGAGTAAGTAGCCAAAATATTTTATTAGCAATTTTTAGATCTGCAGTGATTTAAAAAAGCACTGCTATCCAACAACAAGGTTTTTGAGGAGGAAATAAAAACATGAATTTTGCACTTGACGATGACCTGGTAATTTATGCGATATGTAACTGCAGTATGTTGAACTTTAATCCACCAATTTTGCATTGCCATTTGGGAAATTATGGTTCTTTGTTGCTGTGTTGATTTTTTCAGCTTAGTTTTACCAAGTAAAATTAGGAGTAAAATTATATAACGCACGATTTTAAGCTTCTAGTCATTATGCACTGATGATGACAACAGCGATTGTCAAAACATTTGCAATACAATATATTTACTACATACAAGCTCTTGCAGTTATATCAATGCCCATTTGGTTTCCCATGGTGAATTATTACCACAGAATTTATCATTGTTTTTGTAGAATGATTTTAATTGGTAATATTATTTCTACTTTTTAGCATTAAGTTCTCCTTCCGACGTTCCAAAAGGTCGAACAATGGCACTGATGTCTCGTCTGGTCAAATCCCCGAACTGCTTTACACCCTTCCCACTGTGTTGACCCCTGTGGAAGCCAGTCCAGCTGTTCAGCTTAGCAACGTCATTCCCATACAACAAGTCTCCAAGGACTTCTTCATGAATTTTAATGAGGTGGGTGCATTGATTTTGTAGGATGCTGGAAAAATGTACATTGAATATTGAATGTTGGGAAAAGGCAACCAAAAAACATTCTTTTATTTGTGTATTTTTCAAACCCAAAATGCAACAAATCTTAAAATATTTTCTTCTCTTGCATTTGTGTATGTTTAACGTCTCTCTTACCCTGTTGTAGTTTCAGTGGAAATTTTAAGCTTTTCTAGCCATTTCCTTCTGATTTTTTGGTAGCTTATCTTTAGTAGGTTAAGTTTTGTTGGGTTTCTGTTCCAGCCTTTTGTGCCTTTTTTAAAGCTTTTGAATTAGTAAAAAAATTGCAGAATCGCTTTTAGGTTTGCCAGTAATACAAACATGTACAAAAAAGCTTATTACAAAACTTTTTTAGACTGTGTTTGACACTCTGCCCTATATTCTTGAATGGAGTCGAACATCTTTATTTATGGATGTGAGCAAGAAGTCGACTCGATACGAGGAACAAACTGACAAAGTTGTCACAACCATGGAACAAACTGCCTCCAATGTCATAAAAAATCTCTCTTATGTTTTTACATCTTGTCTGAGATTGCTTCGTGTTGCAATAACACAAAGTCTTTCGTCTGCCGGTGAGTAAACTTCACACATGCTAAAATTGGCAGAAAACAAACCTTAGGAAAGAAGCAGTTTTGGTCATTTGTGAAATGTTTTGCGATACACAATTTCATGTAATAAATAAAAAAGAAAAGGGAAAAATTAAAAAAAATTAAAAAAGAGACTGCATTCTACCACCTGACACTTTACCATACACGAACTTTCTCAGGCAAGGAACTGGATTTTGGTTCAACAAATTTAACCACTCAGTTCATCTCCCTTATCGAGGCCATACTAACCGATGGAGAATTGGATGCTGCATTGGAAGACTGTAAGTTAGTCTGATGAAGAGTTGATGCATACATTTTTTGTCTGTACTTGAAACACTTTGTGTGCACCAATGCTTCTCATTTAATAGGTTTATTTTCGAACTGAGAGAAGGTAAAAGTTTTGGACTTCTAATAGTTTTACAACAACACAAGCCAATGCAATGGATTGAAACATCACAACATTTCGAATGATGAAATTTATCAAGCTTTGTTCTTTTTCCCTTTTTCCCTTGCAGCACGACTCATGCCACTCAGTGATCAGGAGCTTGTTGTGACATCAGCGGTTACTATGGTGACGGAATGCCATCGCATCATGTTGGAGTGCATGGAGATGTTACACCCTTCCCCCCTGCAGAAGTGGAATTACTTGTACCAGGCATTAGAGAACTACAACACTGTATGTGTTAAGTATGATTTCACCTTTAGATTTTTGCTTTTTCGGGCTTTTTTTACATTAATCTCTCTATTATTTGACACTGTCTGTGTGATGAAAAGCACTTTGTGTTAGGAACTCAAGTCACACACTTGTATCTTTACAAAACCTGCCAGAGTGCTTGTATATAGTTAATAATGCGCCGATGACAGCCACTGTCCAAACGTTTGCATCACAATGCATTCACTATGTACAAGCACTCTGACTGTAACAATTTTTATTAAAAATGAAAAGTAACTTGTTCAAAATCAATAACTGCCAGAGAGCTTGTATATATTGAACCAGATAATAACATCAGTAGTTGTAGAAACATTTGCATTAAAATGCATTCACTACATGCTCCGGGGATGGCTGCTGGCTATATGTTTACAGATGTATTTGTGTCAATCTCCATTGTACAAGTAAGCAAACAGGCCCCTCTGGATGGATTATGAAGATTTTTATCCACCTACCTCTGGCTGTCTGATAAATGCCCATTTATTGAAATGTTTCTTCAGCATTTAGTATAAATGTGTGTGTAGTAAAAAAATAGTTTTGTAAAATTTCCATCCTAAACCTGTTCAAATCACTTGATTTAGGCACCACGAATGTTGCCTTTACATACAACCAAGGAACACACACTAAGTAACCCGACCTGATACTAATTTGTTACAAACACTTGTTTCTGTTACAATAACAGGGTTCCGGGGACAAACGTCCTCGTGCTTCACGACTTCTAGTGGCGGTGCTTGATGCGCTGTGTCAGCCTTCCATCAACCTCGTGCAATGCCTACCGTTGTTCCCACGTACCTTCTCCAACCTAGGAAGTATAGCGTCTGCTGCCCAGTCCCCCTGCGTTGATCCTGGTAGGTGGACTGTAATTTTCCTTCTATGGACGTGACTTTCTTGAAATTAGTATATTGCAATGAACATTGGGATTAATCAAAAACACAGTTTTTGAAAAGCAAACTAGTGGCAGAACAATGATGTTTCGCCATTTTTGTGATGACACAACCATATCTAAGTTTAGAACTTTTCATCTAAATATGATGGCCCAATTAGTGACAAATGGCAATAACCTATGCTCAATAATTATAACGTGAGTGAATGCTGAAACGTTTATATGATGAAACATGTCACCTAAAGTATTTGGGCAGGCATATATTAGAGAAAATTAGAGAAATGTCCAATATTTTTGTAGTTCGTTTGTGTCTAAATACCTAATTTTCAGATGCGCCAGGAACAGCTCAGACCCCATTGCTAACAAGTGCCGCTGGGTTTTACGAAGTTGCCAACCTACTTGTCGAAATTGCATGCTCCCCTGCAAGGATCCTCGTCCACCTGGAGAAGGAGCATCAGCTTCAGTTATCCCACACTGCAGACAATCATGCATTTGTAAGTCACAGTTTATTATGTTTTTTTGGTTTATCTGACACTTCTGTGTTAGAGTTACATATTAGTGCTGGGGTTCCTAACCAAGGGTATGCATGCCTTCGAGGGTTACGAGATCTGTTTCTAGGGGGATACATAGATACTGAATCATTAGAGCCAATTGTATAGATACTACAGTACATCTATAACATCCAAAAAACTTTAAACATGGAACGATGATTACTTTTCGGAAAATGCAGAAATGGGTGCGAAAAATGGTTGGTTATATTAAAGGGATATCAACATGAACAAAATGTTAAAAACCACTTTATTAGTGACTGGTTACAGTAGGTGTTTTATATTTTCTTTTCAGAAAGAATGTTTCTAAGGTTAGCTATTATCACTAGGTGGCACCAATGTTCCCTCTAAGCTGCACAATTACGCAGTGCTCGCACATTTTCTGTGCAGACGCAAACAATGCTGCTCATAAAATAGAACCCAACATAGACTGTAAATTGATTATTATCAATAGCATTTTTTCTGTGCCATTTTGATAGCCGCAATATTTTTTCAGTTTTCATCGTTTCTTCTTGACCCTGTTCAAGCCTTAGTCAAAAGTGCGTGCAAGTTCCTGATCACTCTGACTTCAGACCTGGCATACAAAGCATGTGATAATGCAAAAAATCTGCAAGAAGAAAAGAATAAATGCAAGCAGTTCATACACCAAGCTCAAAGGTACTTTTTGAATGTGATTTAAATTGAAAGTAAACAACAGAAATGGTTTGAGTTATGGCCCTGAATATCACCAATAACAAGCATCTTTATGTATGTTTAATACTCATTGCGCAAAGATGAGCAAAGGATAAACAAATCAAAGTGATGACTTGAGAAGCATGAAGTGCTTGCTGAACTGTCACAATGCGCCCAAAACTTACTCTCTTGGGAGCCCTTATTATATAACACTTTGGCGGTGTAGCTGCAGCGTGTTCTACCTTGATCCACTAATTGAGCCTTTCATTTTTTTTTAGCACCCCTTAAAGCCCTAATGTTGCACAGGTATCTCTAGCTTGGTGATTGCGTTAATGGTTTTGTATCGCTATGATTACTTTTACCAAGCGGATTTAACTCAACTCACACAGAAATATTTCAGTTTTAAAAAATAAAATTATGGCAACCAACTGCTTTGTCGTAAACACTTAGTTTTTACAAGCCAGTACTTGTGTGTGAAACATTTTCTACGTTTCAACAAACGCTGCTGTCATCGTCAGAATATTTAAAACCGTGAATTGTGTACCTCACTTAGTTTTTAGTTTTTTTGTAATTTGAATAAATTTTTTAATTTAATAGGTTTGAGAAAGTCGCCTATGAGAGATCATGGAACACCGGCAACGGATCCCCAGACGCTCTATCATTCTCTGTTGATTCTGATGGAATTAATATCGTAGGCTTTGGGGTGTTTGGTGGCGGAAAAGAAAAACACAAATATGAACTGGAGTTGCTTGAACAGGTCTGAACTTTTTTCTGTTTATTTATGCCACTGTGGTCTGTGTGTGTGTATGTAGTTGGTTTGGAAATTAAAACAATTGGTAAACTATGTTCTGACTCATTAAAACTAGTTTCAGATTTTTTGCACAATATTCATGCCAATTAAAAAATTTGTGCTATTATGCAACGAAGCCCTTAATTCATGAAAATTTTAACAGTTTAAACCCATTTTTTTGCCATTTAACCTGAGGCAACAGGGTTTTGAGCTTTTTTAAGAATATTTTTGTGTTTTTCTACTTTAGGTTGTTTCTGGCGGTGACAAGGGCCAAGTACGCTGGGAGACGATGGATCTTGTCAAGGGATCTTACTCCGCACAAGACTGTGCTGCTGATCATGTGACCAACATCAAACTGAGCAAACCAATCACAATCCTGGTAAGTATTAACAAAAAATAAAGTTATGATAGGAATGGTTTAAAAAGGAATAAAAACATGTCTTAAAGAAAATATCCAACAGGCCCAGCAGTAAAAAAAATTGATCTTCATAAAACATTAATAAATCCGTGTTACCCTTTTACTACACCCACTAATATCCATAAATAACTCCTTTAATATTCCCCAAATTCAAGTAAAAATGACGTAATAAAATCTTGCAAAATTGGAACGATTGGATTTTGCACAATTTTTGCAGAAAAATCAGGTCTATGCTGTCTGCCTGCATAACTTCGGTGAACGTACATTTTGTGGTGAGCAAGGACAAGCCTCTGTGAAAGGGGATGACGGAACAACATTTTTCTTCTCGCATTGTTCACAGTGCAGTAATGGAAGCAGTGTTTCAAGGGGGCAATTCCCTGTTGTTCTGTATCAAAGGTTTGTCAGTGTTGAAATTGTTGCTCACATTGATATCTTCAACTGTAAAAAACATCAAATTGTGTATAATTCCAGACAGAAACAACATGTTAGAATTTATACAAGAGGGATGCAGCATGTTTTAAGTCAAGTGTTTGCAAAAAATTTAAATGTTTAAATTCAAATGCTGCATTTATTTAGCCCACCCATTTATTTAGCTTCTTGCTATTGACTAGCTCAGTCGTTCTTAACCTTTTTATTATCGTTGCCCCCTGAGAAGCCTGATGGATTTCAAATAAGCACTTTTCAAAAATCATTTCTTAGGAGCCACTTTAATAGTTTTTAGCTAACATTAATCCACACTGCAATTGGTTGTACTCTCTAGATAATGGTATGACATCACGAAAGGTAAACGAAACAACAAATGAACACACACGAAACACTATTCTACCAAGTTTAAATATTTTAGTACAACACAACCAAAAAACACAATAATATAATTATGCCCCTAAAAATGAAGTTACCAGGCTAAGAACGACTGAACTAGTCAAGTAAGTGTTAAGTTTGTTTTAGAGCACAGGATGATGACCTCCCCACATCACCTAGCGACAAGTGGATCGGAACGGCAACCACGCCGGCAAAAGCTACTCTTGCCTATCAACGTCATGCTCTCAACATTCTTGCCTTGGTAACTGAATCCACAGTGGAGGTGTTGAACTCTGTGTCATGTGTTGAAGACAATGATCTGGAAGTGGAAGCTAGAGATGAAGATCAGATTGTTGATGCTGAGGAGGATGGAAAGAAAGAGGAAATGAGCGTATTTGGGAAGAGCGAGATGATGGAGAATAAAATTTGTGATTGTGCGAGAAGCGTTTTGTCTTCAGAACTGGTGTCCTACCTACTTCCACAGCTATTTTCTGACATTGGTAAGTGATAGAAATGGCCAACTGAAAGTGTACATAAAAAATTCTCACAGTCTATCCCTAAGTTTTTTAAAACAGGTTTATTCGCGTCTTTTTTACAACTAATTTGAAACTTTGCTTATTATTACATGGAGATTAGTAGACTTTAGATGAGCACTGTGTAGTTGGGTACATTACCTGATGCACCTGACAGGTTCACAGTTTATTTTCAGACTTTCTTCTAAATTTCATCTGATACCATTTTTCGCTCACCATCAGTTTTGAATAAGAAAGAACATCGTGCATCTTTGAATTGCTTAATAGCGTAAATCATTTCACAAAAATAAACTATTTCTTTACTGTGATCCTAACATTTTAGCACTTACTGTCAGGATAATATGTGCAATTTTTTTTATTTTCATTCATATTTCCAAAATAATATTTGTTTTATTTTTTATGCGCGCCAAAGAAGCATTTCACCAATCTTGACTGTTTGTTTTCACCAGGTGTGTTGGTCAAAAGGAATGCTCACTGTGCTGTTGAAGTTACGGATCTCATACGCGATCTTCTTCCACCTCTGATCAGCGTACAACAGCTTGCACAGTTCGATAACAACCCACCAGCTGAGAAAGCAAAGACCTTCACTGTTACGGTGGAAAGTAGCCACCCGTACAAACTTGCCTCCGTCAGCCAAAACAAGGTAAAACAACTTCACATATTATTAGTGATACAAAGATTACTGATCTAGATATTAGTTAACAAAGTTGGCAAAAAGTTAACTACAAAAGTTGCAGTCCAGTGAAATTCGCTTTGATATTTATTTAAAAATTGCATATTTTCCTTTCTTATTCTTAAACTTTATTTTTTGAAAGAAACAATTTTGCTTTGAGAAAATGTCATTTTACACACCACAGTGATGTCATATAGTTGCTTTCGAAAAAAGTACCAGTACATACCAAAAAATCCTGCTTGAAGTGAGATTTAAACCAACAACCACAGCTCATTCAGAGTGGCTCTCTACCATATGTGCTATGCATAGTGAGAAGCAGCAGTGTCTGGTATTTACATTTTCAGCAAGCAACACCACAGCGCTTGTGTACCTCAGTTAGTAGTTTGCAGTAACTAACCTAAACTTGTANGGAATGCTCACTGTGCTGTTGAAGTTACGGATCTCATACGCGATCTTCTTCCACCTCTGATCAGCGTACAACAGCTTGCACAGTTCGATAACAACCCACCAGCTGAGAAAGCAAAGACCTTCACTGTTACGGTGGAAAGTAGCCACCCGTACAAACTTGCCTCCGTCAGCCAAAACAAGGTAAAACAACTTCACATATTATTAGTGATACAAAGATTACTGATCTAGATATTAGTTAACAAAGTTGGCAAAAAGTTAACTACAAAAGTTGCAGTCCAGTGAAATTCGCTTTGATATTTATTTAAAAATTGCATATTTTCCTTTCTTATTCTTAAACTTTATTTTTTGAAAGAAACAATTTTGCTTTGAGAAAATGTCATTTTACACACCACAGTGATGTCATATAGTTGCTTTCGAAAAAAGTACCAGTACATACCAAAAAATCCTGCTTGAAGTGAGATTTAAACCAACAACCACAGCTCATTCAGAGTGGCTCTCTACCATATGTGCTATGCATAGTGAGAAGCAGCAGTGTCTGGTATTTACATTTTCAGCAAGCAACACCACAGCGCTTGTGTACCTCAGTTAGTAGTTTGCAGTAACTAACCTAAACTTGTAATAACAAACAAATTTTGCAGGTGTCTTTTCCTGAATCAGTTAAATGGATGGTTGTCCAATTTTCACATAAATGCCAAACTGCCCAACGTGAAGATTTCCTGCAACTCTACCTTGTCGATCCTGTACAAAACCCAACGGCCAACGTCACTGAGGTTACAAAATTTCCTCTTTGTGTTATCATTATTTTTTGGTAAAGCACATCAGATTAAGAGTTATGGGGGTATGTTTCAAAGCTGTAATGGTCACAGGAGCCAACAAACAGAAAAAATACTGTTTTTAAACATTCAAAAATGTTTTTCCAGCTTTAGCATGCATAAAAAGCATCACTAACTTCTAGAATTTGTGCTGGCTGCTGTGCCAGGTACAATATGACCTCAAAAAATTTTGCCCTGTGTCTGTCGAGGGCCAAATACAGCCCAACCCTAATCCGATTTTTGTTATCCAGGGCACAGTGACAAAAGTGTCATCGAT
>QXVZ01013427.1:0-18685 GCA_008931825.1 Phallusia fumigata | reverse complement strand
AAAATGCTTAAAACCGATTCTATAACTTGGTATTACACATCTTGCAGGCCTGGTGGCAATGCAACAACTTACAATGATCTTTTGTATTTTAGCTGTAAAAACTAATTTTGTTGCAAATTTTATTAAGTAGAAATATTTTTCTTGCTTCAAAGCAGATCTTAGATACGAAAATCCATTTAAAGTTTTTGCTACTAGGTGTCGTTTAAACCTGAGTTGGCTTTTCTGACGGATGTATTTTCGCGCACATAAGGACAAAAAAGTGTTATGTGACCTGAGGAAGACGACATGAATAGGATATCGAAACGTCGGTACGCAAAAATACGTTTACCGGAAAACTCACTGTGTGAAAAAGTGGATATAATCGTTTTTTTTAGACTTGCTTAAAAGGCAGGCGCACTCACCGCTAAATCAGTAAACTGAGTTGAGTTATATCCCACACAAGGGTTATAGGAATACAACCAACCATCTTTTGCACTTATCGTCCAACGTGGAGTTCCATCAGTTACAGCGATGCTGTTCAAATTTATTTCCCCTGTTCCGTCCGTCATCATGCATCTAAGTCGCAACTTTTGGATTGTACCTTTTTTTAGATTTACTGAATGATTATGATTTTCACAAGTTAGTTAGGCATTTATTTGTCACCAAGCGAAGAACGTTATACCCGGTTTTAGAACTGGTGAGGTTCTAAGCTTTTATAAAGCTCCAGGGCCAAATTGGTCAGCAAGTACATGAACGTTTGGAGATACTCATGTCTTTTTGCATGAAACATTTTTCCTTACATACATTGAGTAAAAGAAATTGAACCTTTCATTGATTTTTTTATTTTTGGGTCAGATTGTGAAGCTCTAAGTTATAGCTTGTTTAGCTTTTCCTTAAATCCGGTACAGTATATAAAAAACAATAACAATGGTGATTAGAAACAAACAGATGAACCCATTTCCTTACTTGCATCTCCCCGTGCTTGTACACATCGAGAGAACAGGAGAGAGAAAAAGGCAACCCACCAGCACGACACTGTGCAGACCCGGAAAATTTATCAGCATATTTATTGCAATGCAGTGCAAACAACCTGAAAGCATTGGAGTATGTTTAATGTGTAATCATGTGACACTCTTTGAGCGGTCGTAACCAGCTCTGTTTCATTTATAGGTTCAACGATGTGTTGGTTTGAACACGTAAGAAATAATTATTAACTACTAACGTTACAATTTTAACAAAATACTTAATTGCAAGAAAGCTTGTATGTACCACTTTTGATACAAACGTTTCAACAACCGCTGCACTAAATATAATCCCTCTAGCAGTCACGTTTTTTGCTTGAGACACTTTTCAACTCCTCGTCTTCTGTCTTTGAGGTCTTTTAGTGTTAATTTCAACGCGATACCAGCCAAGCGTCTGTATTTTCTGCTTTTTTGCAAATATGTATCTTCTAAGCCTGTTACAACTGTAAGAAAAGACTTTTTGAAACACACAACCTACTGTTAACAACGAATGCAACTTTTACAATATAAAACAATAAAGCCATCTAAATCAAGAGGAGATTACAGTTTAAACTATTTTTACCAAACATAGATTATGACATCGCGTCTTATTCATAACAAACGATTGTCGAAATTTTTTATGAAACGCCTTTTCTGATGTTTACTGACAGTGACATTTTAAACTTATTTGATGCGTAGTTCAATCTCAATCTCAATAAGATCCAATGAAATTTTAGTTTTGAACTGATAAATGTTACACTATTGCCAATAACAGAAAACCAAATAACATGAGACAATACTGACAAGCCGGTTGAGTTAATAAAATCTGCTGCTGTTGGCAGGTTGTCATTCACTCAAACATTATTTTATGAGTTCTTTGTGTTTCCTCATATTTACTGATTACTTAACGCGATCAGCGCGGTTGAGTGATTGGCGGAATTTTAGCTGTTTTGTCCCTTTACCCGTTTAGAGATGTTGCATTTCCATGAACAATTAAACACCGAAGCGGATCAAAGTGACAAGAAACAAAATGTATTTTTGCAATAATTGAAAACGATCGCGTCCGTAATGATCAAAAGGTAGTCTATGTGAAGAGCAGTTAACCTACAATTAACTTTTTAAAACCGAGTACACACAATGGTACAAATTAAACATTTTACATTTTGTATGTTTTGAAAGAATCACATCTGCAAAGTTCGGGGAACCACTTAATAAATTGTGGTTAATTACGACCGCACAAACCTCGGTACATCGTTATTCGGCAGACAGCAAACATTGGTGGATATGTTTGATCAGTTACTGTGTGTTCAACTCTTGTAGCTCTCTCCACGCAAACTTTGACCAGAAGTAACAGGGGAAATGTCAATACTGCTGCCAGCGGTCAATAAGTTGACGTGGAGACCACACAAGGTTTACAGTACCCGTTTATTTATACACAGAAAAGTTAAAATCTATCTGCGAAAAATCAAGGTTTTAATTTGTCATTGAAAAACTTTTCTTTTATTCAAATCGTGTAAAAAGTGTGTTTGAAAATCGTCTACTTTTTGGTGTGTAAAATTTGCGAATTATCGTAAAAACACATTGGTCATTGACCGTCTTGGTGCCCCGTTGGTTGATGCAACGATTGTGAGGTCAATCATTCCACTGTTGTCCGACATCGAACACTTACCTACACAACCAAATCGAAGTACACCATACATGCAAAACCGTTTACCAAATTAGTCGGTCGTTTATGAACATTACCATATATTGGCCTTTACTGATCTATGTTTTTCATTCTAACGCAGGGTATATTTGTGATGCAGACCAACGATAACGGCACACTCACATATAAATCACAGTAAATTTTCAGTTTCCCTATGTGATATAAATACCACATCAGTAAACCTATTTTTGTTAGGTTACTTTAATTCTGCTTTGATATCTGTACTACTTACTTCAAAACCTTGTCTTGTAATACTGCTAATCTTTGCTGATGTACCTGATTTGTTGTAAAAGGTTTTAAACACAAACATAATTTTGTTGCAGTCGAATATGCGACGTTAAGTCGTCTCATTTTGTCGGACGGACGTTTAACGCAATAAATTTGTTTGTTTTTTTCGATCACAGAAATTTGTCAAGCCCCCGTTGTTTTATATTTCAAAGCGGTTTCGTTGCTCGCAAAACACGAAATACGTTTTCCAAACACAAACTTCATGACAAGCAGAACCGCCACAATCACTGTGATTAGGATGAGATCGTGAAAGATCAAACTGACAAGATCGGCTCCAACTTGCTCCCAGTAAAACACTGGAGGTCCGTTGTTATTGTTGTTGTTGCAGTTGTTGCAGTTTGGTTCGGTCGCTGTGCTGACCGGTGTTGTGTTGTCCGTAGGCGCTGTAGTAACTGCAGGTGCTGTGTTGTCTGTGGCAGCACACGAGGATATGAATAAGTTAAAAATGAGACAAATATTTCTATTCCCTTTTTTCGGAACAAATTTCAGTCCTTGCAAAATTAAATTTTACTTTTTTTGCCAGATTTTACTCGTCTCTTGTGTAATATGAGTTACAGGCGCCGCTTTTAGGATTTCTCGTTCAACACAACTTACCAATAATTCCGTTGTCATCGCACATTCCAGCACAAGCACACGGACCTTCGAGAATAAATTCCTGCCAGCGAAAAAAAATGTTTTATATTCTTGGAATGGAAAAATAATATAAACTGTTATTTAGGACCCGCCAACCCGCCACCTGTAGATCACATCCGGTCTAAGAGGTTTTTTTGGTTGCCCAAAATATAGTGAGTTCAAAAATATAGTGTATAAGCACACTTTTTAAATTTTTCAGCATTTTTATTTAGAGGTTGCAAAAGGACTTTATATTTTTATTGAACAATTTGTGACCTGGTATCTTCCTAATCTAATAAACAAACTGTTGCTACCAGATAAAATATACTTGCCAGAAGAGCCTGCAAAAATTCCTAATCTAATGTTGTGAAAGCAAAACAAAACAAAATTGGCAAATCTATAAAAAGGCAGAAATTAAAGTTGCATTCCAATGCTAACTGTTCACTTACATAATGAGTAGAAATCGTTTCCCCAACGAATGTTAAGTAGTGTTGGATGAGACCGGGCGTGCAGATTAAACTGATAGTTGAGTTCCTAAGAAACATGAACACGATTTAATCAGCTAGCCAAACAAGTATGTACTTATATATGACTCACAAAAGTTACTGGATCAAAAACGTTGAGTCCTTTAAATACAAGAAGTGGAAAGTACTTTAAAACATAGCGTGGAAAGTTTTACTATCTCGATTAGTTTCCTCTCTGGTTTAAGTCGCTACTTTTACTGTTGCACCAGTTAAATTTTGATGCAGTTTAATCTCTAGCTTCTACCTGAGTTTATCATCAGCTACATAATTGACGATTAAACTGTCTTCAATCCCGTTGTAAACAAAATCTTCAGTTGCCTGACTCCCCAAGTTGTATTCCTCATAAGTATCTGGGTTCTCTTGCAGAACCTGACAAGTTAAAACAATTTTAACTAGCGTGAACTTTTGATTTATGTTTCAACAAACCTGTGTGGGATTTCGCATCACACAGGGATTAATGTAAATTATATACAAGTAATTTTGTGATTTGAATTTCAGCAGGTTTGTCGCCAAGCCTGTGTATCTATGTTGTTGCTCCAGTCGTGGGTTCGAATCCCACCGCAGGATGGATTTTTCTAATTTACTTTGCCAGAAGAGTCGGCTCAAGTTCATTAGAATGCACTTGCTATATTTTCTTCATTTCTGCTCAACAACAATCGCACTCACGGCCAAATCACTGAACTGATTTGAGTTGTATCCCACACATGGGTTGTAGGAATACAACCAACCATCATCTGCATATATTGTCCAGCGTGGAATCCCATCAGTTGTAGCGATGCTGTTCAAATTAATCTCCCCTGTTCCGTCCGTCATCATGCATCTGAGTTGGGAAGTAACTTTTTGGATTAAATCAACGACTTTCGTCTTTAGTTGATAGTTTGGTTGTCGCAAACTCATTCTTCTTACAAGGTCAGTGGTTCGAATCCCACCTCAGCTGGTGGTTTTTTGTTTTTAAACAAACTAAGCGAGGTTGCGCTGCCCTCCAGCAGTGAATTCAAAGAGTTGACAAATAAGAAAAAAATAAGTTAAAGATTAAATGTTTCGTAAATTGAAGGGGGGGAGTTGAAAATTGTGTTGGAAAAAGCCACACATGACCAGACTTGGACAACTAGATTTTTTTGGGGGTTTTCAAATTAGATTAGAATTAAAATTAGAGCATCTCAGTTTTTACAAATTAGATTAGAATTAGAATTATCACTTTTCCGGAAACTACAAATTGAACTAGACTTGAAACTAGAACTAGATAACACTACCTAACACTATTATGTCGCAACAGCCCACGAAGCGGTACGCATTAGCTACTGTTCGTCACAATGGCCAGTATGACAAAAATAGGTTTAAGAAATGTGGCTAAGTCTTGTTGGTGATATCGCCCTGTGCGTTTTGGATGCACGAGACACGTGCTTGTATCACATGCTAAAAAGTGCCGTTGGACAAAGTAGCGTTTTTAGGAAAACCGAAAATTAGATTAGAATTAAAATTAGAGATTACTCGATTTTCCTAAATTAGATTAGAATTAGAATTATCGGTATTTTGCTCTAATTTGTTGAATTAGACAACTAGAATTATCTAGTTGTCCAAGTCTGCACATGACGTGTACAAAAACTTGGAACTAATGTGACAAAATACATCCATCAGCGTTTTTTTCTGTTTTCGATTTCACAAAAGGACAAGCACAAATGATGTGTAGAAAAAAAGTAAATAAGAACAAACTTTCTCGTGAAACGGAAATGAGGCAGATAGTTCGACGACCAGCTTCCCGTGAAAACACGAGTCAGTTAGACAATGTTTGACAGACGAACAATTTAATGTTAGAACTTGTGCCGAATTTAGAGAATCTGGGGACCTGTCATAAGCTATGTAAGCCCTGGGGCCTCCTCGTTTTACTACGCCAGCCGGGACAACAAAAAACATATTACCTTTTACACATACGTTAAAAGAAATTTGATTATTAACTTTTTTGCCTCTACAAATTGTGAGGCCCTAAACTCTAGCTTGTATAACTTTGTCCCTATATCTGGTACTGTATAAAACCAAACCGACATTACTGATGAGAAATAAACAGCTGAACTTTTGTCCTTACTTGCACCGTTCCGTACTTATACACAACGAGAAAACAGGATGGTTTGTAGGCGCTGCCGTTACTGTAGGAGTTGTATTGTCTGTAGGTGCTGTAGTAACTGCAGGTGTAGTATTGTCTGTAGGTGCTGTAGTAACTGCAGGTGATGAGTTGTTTGTAGGCACTGTAGCTTCTGTCGTCGTATTAACATTCGCTGTGGTTGCAGCTGTAGCAAAAGTTCACGTAGATTATATTTAGGTTAGTTGGTAAACAGGTCTGCCACTTTCTTGTTAAACTTTAAACACAGCAACCTACGGCCGCTGATACTAATTTTTGAGGTCGCGTACATTGATATGTATAGATTTGTAACCAGGCATTGACAAAAACTCTTTTGCTACTGTAACCGGGACAATACAAACAAGGGAGTGAATAAAAATTGACAATTGATAACACTTCAACAACGAGTAATGAGATAGTGTCAGATAAATCACTTTCCTTTATATTACGTAATTCTTCAAACATAACCTGGACCAATTGAGGGCTGTTATTAAAATAAAAAAATGTAACCAGCAACAGCAAAAAAGTTGTACGATCCTGATCTAACGAAACAATGTGTTTTGTGGCAAACGAGCACATGAATTAGCCAAAAGTGAAGGCAATAACTTTTCGTTTTTTTTTCAAATGAACTTTATGTTTTGTAATATCCGTCCTTGCAATTTAAATTTTTTTTGCCATAGTTCACTTTTTCATTGTGTAATATGAGGTAGAGGCGGTGTGCTACTTCTCATTCAACACAGCTTACCAATAATTCCGTTGTCATCGCACATACCAGGGCAAGCACATGGACCTTGCAGAATAAACTCCTGAAAACGAAAACGAAGCTTCGATTGAGTTAAGTTGAGTTTATTTCGCTTGGTGGGAGAAAATCATAGCGTCACAGTAGCACACTAAATCAATCACCATTGCGAAAAACGTTATGAGGCGCAAAAAAGGTTAAGGGCAGCACAACTGTTGGATCGAGGTTGAACGAGCTACACCGCTTGAGAATATTGTGGCCCCGTTGGGAAAGGCAATGTGTACTGCTGGGATCCGCCCGGTATCGTGACAGGGAAACAATGATGTGAATAGTTGACAATTACCAAACAGTTCGAAGTGTTGTTAACAAGCGAGTGATGCATCGAACAAACATGAAGTGCAAGAAAACTTGATGATTTTAAGGGTTTTTTTCGAGTAGCTATCGCGAAGTGAAAAGTACTTTATATTTTGTTGTTTGTCATGCAAATCATTTTTTTGTTTTCAGTAAGAAGATACAAGCCAGTTCTCGTGTATAAACCGTTTTCTACGTTTCGACAAATACTGTTGTCATCATCAGAAATGTTAAAATGTTTTACACGCAAGTACTGGCTTGTATTTTTTTATTGAGATATTGAGACCATGAGACCATCTTAAACCGTGAACTGTCTACCTATTTTTTGTTTTGGTTGCAAACTTTTGCCGGTTGTCAACACACATAGTATTTCCTTGACCAACAGTGTAGAGGCAAAATATTCACCAAATTGGGCAAATCTACCTGAATAAAGCATTCCAATGTTAACTGTTCGACTCACATATTTTGTAGGAGCAGTTTCCCCGACGAATATCAAGCTGTGCCCGGCGAAACCAGGAATGCAGATTAAAACAACGCTTGAACTCCTAGGAAAACATAAATGTTAAAGTTTTGGCCTTATAATATATATACTTATGCATTTGCATTTTCAGGTACCGACGATGACTTTAGGCAAAGTATACATTCCAAATACTTAATACCAACCGGCTTTGTCAGCATTTGAGATTGCTTTCTTAAATTTTGAGATTTTAATAATTTGTACAGTGATCGTTGGCGGATGTTGGAGGTTCAGAAATTGCCTACCCAGGACATACATATACTTACAACTCTGCGATAAATTACTGTAACAAAACAATAAACTAAATGCATTACGTAGAATTATCACTTGGAAGGCCGGCTATGATGCGGTATAACCGCTCTTTCAGGCCTGGTATGAGGTGATGAAAGCAAGTTTTTTCTTTTAACATTGTTGCTGTTAATTTTGGTGTATTTTTCAATTGAGTTATAAAACATCGACTTGCCCATTAGCTTAGGGGGCCTTTTCGGTTTATAAACCCACTAGGGGTCGGTCAATGTGCTTTAAGGGGTCCGTTATTTCAATACCTTGCTTACAAAAGGGTCCATAGCTTGGATAATTGTTTCTGATAGCCTACTATAATTTATATGTGACTATGTCGTTATCGTTGGCCTGCATGAAAGCTTGAGGGCGGATCCCAGTATCAAATATGCGCATGTATATAATTTACAGTAGAAAGTACAACTGTCGCAATTTACAACCTCTCTAGTTTTGGTTGCTCAATTTAAACCAATTAAATTTTGATAGAGTTCAATACAAAATACACCTGAGATTATCGTAAGCTGAGTAGTTGAGGATTAAGTCGTTGTGTCTGTTGTAAACGAAATCTTCGCTACTTTGAATTCCCAGGTCGTATTTCTCATCGGTTGTGGAGCTTTCTTGCAAAACCTATCAAGTTAAACGTAAAATTAATTATAGCGGTTACTTTGCTGACTGAGAATAATTGTGAGACCGATTCGATAACCTACTATAACGCCTCTTGTACGCATGGTCTAGTCACCAAAATACAACAATTGACAAAGTTCGTTTTTGATTTTGGCTGTGAAAAAAACGATTTATGTTGCAATTGTTATCAAGCGATTACAGAGTCTCATGTAGGCAAAGTGTGTCAGAATTTGTAGATTAGTGCTGTTTGGTGATCTTAAAGACATACGCCAGATATGAAAATGCATTTCAAGCCGTTGCTAAGAGGTAGTTTTCAAACCTGATTGACTTTTCTGGCAAATGTTTTTGGCGTACCCACGTTCTTCGTGTGAATAACACTCAAATCGCGACAAACAAAACACAAGGACGAAAAATTGTCTTGATCCTGAGGAAGACGACATGAATAGGGGACGTCGAAACGTGGGTACGCAAAAATACATTTGCCAGAAAGCTTATTGAAATGCATGTATTCTTTTTTAAAGCCAATCGCACTCACCGCTAAGTCAGTGAATTTAGTGTTATCCCAATTTTTAGTTGCGTTGTATCCCACACAAGGGTTGTAGGAATACAACCAACCATCATCTGCATGAATTCTCCAGCGTGGAACCCCATCAGTCGTAGCGATGCTGTTCAAATTAATCTCCCCTGATCCGTCCGTCATCAAGCACCTGAATTGAAAAGCACCGTTTTTTTCAACAAATAAACGACTTTGCTCCCAATTGAGAGCTTGGTTGTAACCTCTCATGAGGTCCACGGTTCAAATCCCGCCTCGGACGCTTGTGTTTTGTTTTTTAAACAAGAAAATGTCATCGCACCCTCCCCGCAACAGTAAACCAAAATAGTTGAGCAAATTAAGAAAAAATTTTCCAACAGAACCCAACGCGAAATGACGGAGTATTTAGCGCGACTGCCTTGTGATCGCAAGGTTGTGGGTTCTAATCTTGTCTCAGTCTCTTATGTTTTCCTGAGCAAGAAACTTAAGCGTCATTGCTCCAACCCAGTGGATCCCATGGATTGAATCAAATTGAACTAACCAACTTCAAAAAATCGAAAAAAATCAAATAAAAATGATCAAACGGGTCCGCAATGAGGCAGGTAGCACGACGGTGGACTCATTGTGAACATAACGCATTCAGGCGTTGTTTCGTCTACTGAGCATAAAAAATAAACAAATAAACAAGGCTTACCGTAAAACACAAGTTAGTTGGGCATTTATTTGCCACCAAAAAGTAAAAGTTACCACTAGTGTAAGTTTTAGACTTCGCGAGAGCCTAAGCTTTGTAAAGCTCCGGGGCCCTCTCATTACAATTGGTCAGCAGGCAACTGAACGTTTTGAGTTATACGCTCTTTTAATTGTAAAAAGAATGTTACAATTCATACAGTGAGTAAAAGTTTTTTTAAGCCGCTACAGATTGTAAGGCCTTAAACTCTATCTTGTTTAGCTAGTGCCAATATCTGAGACTGTATAAAAACAAACAAACCATCGAAACAAACCAACGCATTTCCTTACTTGCACCTCCCCGTGCTTGTACACAACGAGAGAACAGGGGAGAGAAAAAGGCAACCCACCAGCACGACACTGTGCAGACCCGGATATTTTATCGGCATATTTATTGCAATGCAGTGCAAACAACCTGAAAGCATTAGGGTATGTTTTGTGTCCAATCATTGACATGCGTTGTACCATCAAGTGACACTCTGTATTTAGTGATTTCGAACCATTCTGTTTCATTTGTAGATTTTACGACGGCTGGGTTTTAACATGTAAAGAAATAATTAATAATTGCGAACGTTGTAATTACAATACAATACGTAACTGCCAGGAAGCTTGTATTTTGTGAATATATTACATACAAAGGTTTTAACAATCTCTGTGTGATTATTAATACAAAACATTTGCATTACAACTTATTCACTACCTCTCTGATAGTCACGTCTTTGCCTTAGCAACTTTTCCAATCCACAATTAATGTCTTTAGGTTTAAATCTCAACGCGGTATCAGCTACAACTACATGTTTAACTAATTTGCTACATACTATGTCTTTTCTCAAAAAGATTCTAATGCAATTTCACTTTTGAACTGTTTAATGTTACTCCATTTTCGATCACATAAAAACACTAGCATAGGTCCAAGTTGACAATAATTGGATTCAGCCTGTTGGTGGTAGTTTGCCATTCTGTCAAATATTATTTCATGAAATTTTCTCCTTCTCGGTTTGCTGTTTGTTGCGTCACAATTACTGATTAATTAACGAGATGAGTGCAGTTGAGTGATTGGTCAAATTTTAGGTCCCTCCTCTCCAAGTTTTTGCCCTTAGGGGTGAGCTAATATGTGCGGCTTTATCAATTGTCCTGAGAAAGATCCCATGAAGCTACATTGAGAGCAAGGAGGCTGGGAATAACAACAACACTCAGATTTGAGCTTTTTTCTTTGATTCAACTTGAAACACTCAGATCAACTCATACGATTTTTTAATCACGCGTTTTGTTAACTTCGCGCTGGGAAATTTCACACACGTAACACAAATAGGTGATTTCCATGCTTAATTCAAACACTGGAACAGGTCACAATGTACATTTGTAACGATCCAAAAAATATTTCGTTCATAATACTAAAAATCTTTATCTAATGTAGCGAGAAGTTAACTGGCAATCAATTTTTCTAAAACAAAGTGAACGCAAATGAACAAATTAAACTGTGCACATTTTGTGTGTTTCTCATGAGATCACATCGGTTGGTGCGCTAATTGTGAAGTTCCGGATATCAGTTGGATTTTAACCGTGGATTAACAACTGCAATAGCGTCGATACGTTTTTGTGTCAGATAGCAAACATTGGTAGAGCGGTGGAAATGCTCTCGCGACATTAAGCACACATTCGACCTGATGTATAAGTAGGAGAAAGGTCAATGGATATTGTGAACAGAAGGTTAATGACATGACTAGCAGGCCATACATGGTCCGCTTATTTTCACACAGAACAGCTTGTCTTAATTTGCGAAGAATCAAGGTTATTAATTTGTCATAGGAAAACACATCTTTTATTCGAATAGTGTGGGAAGTGTGTTTGAAAATCGTTAATTTTTGTAAAATAAAATTCTCGGATATTTGATTCGACGTGAAAACAATTTTTTCAGTGATTTTTATGTTTCCAAGTTTATGACAGTTGGGACTTTTGTGCCGTTCACGTCATTTCCTGTTGACGTAGCTTCCGGTTTAACGGACGGAACGTCAATTTCGTAAACATTTGAAAAGTTCTTATTCTGGAACGACGCGGTCGTTGTACTTTTCACCGGCACTTGTGATGTAACAAAGAATTTTACGATGATAAAAACCGACCCGAATACGACGACCAAGATGAGATCGTGGAAGATCAAACTGACCAAATCTAATCCAACCTGATTCCAGTAGAATTTATTCTTTTCCGTCGAAATGTCCGAAGGTTTTGTGGTTGTTGAACTTGATAGAGTTGTCGCTGTTGTTGTTGTCGTTTTCGTGGTTGTCGTAACATCTGTAGAAGTTGTGATTGTAGTTATAGTTTTGTTTATTAGCGGTGGGGTGGCGAAAGACCCCGGGGTCACCTTGTCAGCCACCCCTAATTTCAAGGCAGTTAAGGAAGCAAAGAAACAAAACAAAGCATGCAAACGTAGGAAAGGACAAATGAGGAATTATGAAGAAATGAGCGGAATTCTAGTCGTTAAACGAAAAGGTAAAATACGAAAAAAGTAAACAAAAAAACGGATGAATAAGTTTGTAACAAAATAACAAAAGTCGAGCTAGTATCGTCAGTTTCAACATATGCGACAACTGCTTGCGGATCAAGAAGACATGATCACCAATTATTAATATTGTTACTCTCATTTAGTTATTTCAAAATAAGTCTGTCGTTGCTCCTTTTTAGTGTGGTTTATCTGCAAAACTTCTAATTTTTAAAATTGATTAACAAAACATTTTCTATTGCAACTGAATTGAATCAAGAAGCTCAACAAACAAAGCTTAACATGACAAATTACAAGCCCAGTTGTTTAAACAATTACTTTTTTCAAAAAGGCACATTTTGATAGGTTTTGGAAACAAAACAGTTATATCCACTAGCACCAGAATAGTTAGGTCTAATCGGCGTTTTCCTTTGACCAAAAAACTAAAATTTGACTTAAACTTACCAACTATTCCCGAGTTGTCACAAGCCCCCGGACATGCGCAGGGTCCAATCAAGATGAAGTCCTGAATAAAAAAAACAAATTCTTGCAGCTCAAGCTCGCAACAATAAAAAATGCAGAACTAGGGTTATTTTCGCAACTTAAAAAACTTTTTGCATTGGAATTTTTAAAAAATTGTGTTTTCGAAACAGAAAAAAAACTGTTTTGCATTCGTGAGTGCTGAATTTTTCTGTTAGTAAAACCATGTCCATTCGATACTCGTTGCATGATATAAATAAATCGCTTACATATTGTGTCGTAATGAGCTCGCCAACAAATTCCAGTTTGTGTTCATCAGCATAGAGATCACAGACCAAGATCACAGCGGAAAGTCTACACACAAAAAATAAAAAAAAGATTTTAAATTTTTGATTTTTCTGAACATGCCCTAATCTGCGGTTGTATGATTTTGAGTCATAAGTAACATAAGAAGTACCCTGATCCGACATTATGCATCACTACACAAGATCTCCTGTATTAATGTTTTCAATGATACATGACTATCTGTTAATACTGAATCTCTTTCAACACTGTATAACTGGTGCTTAACGTTACGCACCAAACATTTTACATCTATTTTCACATCAATGTGGTTTCAATACAGGGGGAATTACCTTTTTTCGTCCAGTGACGTATATTTGATTGACAGCTCTTGCGTCAACGAATATTCAAAGGTTTCTTTGCTTTGGACGCCGAGGTCGTATTCCAAGTAAGTCTCATTGATTCTAACCTGATGAACCTGTGAATAATAAATCCTCATTTGTACTGGTTCTTTCAAAAATCAGGTAATGAGGGAAAATCAGGTAAAGTTCCGAGGCGTGGGTATTGTGGGATAAATTGTTTGGAGTAAAAAGCTAGAAAGTTATTGTCTGATGGAAAGCGTCTATTTCAGTATTCCATGCTGCACAGCGCTGTCACACAATCAACAACTTCTTGAATAGTTTTGTATCCATGTCAGGATGCATTTTTTAAAACAAAGCAAAAGTAATTATTACAAAACAAACACATTCTTGCGTCAAAATCGACTGTGGTAACTATATTGTCTGATGCCAAAATATGTGTGCTGAGTTTCGTCTTAGAGGTAAGCAAACGTTTTAAGCCTGCAAACTGCGTTTCGATCCTGCGCGCGACGTCGGTTTCGGTTTGGGGGACTTACCGCCAAATCTTCAAACTGGTCACTCGAAAATCCGACGCACGGGTTGTAAGAATACTCGAACTTGTCACCGCCATCTAGTGTCCAGCGTGGGGCGCCGTTAGTGGACGCTAAACTGTTCAGGTTGATTTCACCACTGTTGTCCGACATAGAACACCTGATAAAGTGTTAAGTTATGTCAGGCAGATCGAAGTTTCCAAGCACACTGGCCGAGAAACACAAATCCAGGTTTACCGGTGACGCAGCAAATTAACTACGCAAGGTGACAGTTATGCAAATATCAAACTATGACAAAACCATAAATCCAAAATAAATCCATTACAGAAATACGCGCTTTTGTAATATTCTGAGGTTTGTCGCCGTGCGTGCAAATCTCAATGCGGTCTCTAGCGTTTCGGGCAGTAGCATAAAGTTTGAGCAGAAGTAACAGTTGCCACAATTCGAAAACCCACAAATAAAAAGTACATCGGAACAGCAACGAATCAGGGCAACAAAGCTTAATAAGGTCAATGAGTTGGAAGCTATTCGTTTGAAGCGACCAAAACCCCACGTAAACTGGAATTTCTATTACCCGGACACTCACATAGTTGTCCGCTAAATAATTTTGTAATTACTATTCATGACGTCATACCTGCAAACCCCCGTCCTGACGCATTCTTGACCTTGGGAGATTTGACCTTGAATGACCACTAACACTGCAAGGCACGTGATCAGTTTGGTACGAAATTTCATGACTGGACAGAATGTGTTGTGACGATTTGTGATTATCTGTGTTTTCAAACATTGAAAAACGAAATAAGAATTAAATGCTTTCGGTTTAAACACGTACAGCTTGTTTTAGTTAAGATCATTTTAAAAATCATTTAAAATTTTCCTCACCACCAGTGCAAACCCTGTGTCCAAAACCATACCTCAAACATAAAGCATTGACTTTTATGTTGTTTTTTGCTCACCTGCTCACACAGAGATATACTGACAAACTTACTTACACACAAATGGCTAGTACATATAACTAAGAAGCGCTGTTCTGTGTTAATGCAAAATCCCACAACTATTCCTAATTCGACTGAAAAAGTGCACTGTCAATTTTTTCCACACAATTGCACTTAACTATAATATCTTGGTCAAAAAGTTCGGTTATCCATAAATATCACAAAGTTATAAGCTTAACGCAATCAGGCATTGCTCCACCCACCGAGGATAAAATAAAACAAACAATTAAACGTCGCTAAGTTTGGCGTATTGCTGAAACATCATCGCAGCATAATAGTTTAATAAACTAAATAATCGCTGCATATTTTTCTTTGTGACAGCATTGAAGACTAGCACCAGGTGATATCTCATCGCACTTGGTTAATGCATAACATGCAAAAGCGCAGCGCAGAACCGCTGTTACACATCATAAAGCGTTCCATAAAATTTATGAGCTGAAATATGTGGTGCCATTGCAAGTACGAGGCTGCAGCTAGAGGATCTTCATCAGAACAATGTTGAAAAATTAGCAAGACAACACAATTAAATGCGAAGAAATAATTGTTGGTGGTATTTTTATTCACCTCTTACCACTTTAGCAACGCTTCTTCTAGGATTTCTTTAACCAAACAGCGCCCCATGTGGTAATTATCTTGTTAAGTACACATCCGCAATGTGGCGCTATAGGTAAGTCTTCGTTGTTATTTTCACCCTACACCGTGTCTTTGATATCATTGACAACCTGTTGGCGAAAAAAAGGCGACAAAAAGTGTATGTTGAATTGACACTTGTTCTAATTTGGTCAGTCAAGTTTTGATGTTTGTCGAATATGTTTTTAATATTGTTAGACTGTTGAATGAATGCTACGTTAAAGCTGTGTAAGGTTTAAAATTCCTTTATCCTTCGTAATACCCTGTAAGACCCATTGCACAGCAAGTAACTCGTATTTATAAACTGGCAGTGGCAGTCTACTGTACGCGCTTTTTTGTTTTGCATTACAAACAATACAAAGCTGATATTATTGTCCCAGTAGAAAATTATAGAAAATTTGTGGAGATGTGATGTAGGCAATACTAGACTTGCGTGCCAAAGTTGAAACGATTATAAATTAACTGTTTATCTTTGGTTTGGTAATCTGATGTTTGGTTTGTTTGCCACTACGTTTAAAATGAGTAAAAATGGTAACTATAATAATAGTCGTAAGAATTTAAAATCTTGTTTAAACCACTTAACTATTTTTATTTTTATTTTTAAATTGACAACATATAAAACAATGTAATAAAGCAATGAAGTAAACATAATATTTTGTCATGTATTTTGTAATGTTTAAATTTCTTTTGTGGCAAACATTAACAGCAGCTGGAAAACTATTCGTAGCGTTTTACACCTTGTTACCTAATAAAAAATTCGAACAAACATACGTTTGAATCAAAAAAACTTTTCTCAAATTTGTTTGTGATTATTTTGAACAATGAAACTGTAAGACGGCACAAAATGTCGAAGTATCAAACCAGGCAATGTAAACAAGGCTGCAAGTTTTGCTGACAAATATGCCAATAATTTTGTAATACCCAGTTGTCCGATCTAATAACGGGTAATTTACCCAAAGCGCCCGAGTTAAAAAAGGCGACGACGCCATCTTGTCCGCAGCAGCAGCAGCATTGCGCACACTACGACGCACACACACTCGAGTGCGCGCGCACACACTGCACGTGCGCTCGCTTTTGTCACCTGGTTTGGCACAAAACCGTTTTTTTATCTTCAGCCGGTGAGGCGTAACTTTAGACGTTGAACGAAAGGTTGTTTTGTGTCTACCTTCGCGACCTACATTGATTTGTGGGGAGTGGGTGGCAGGTTGTCTCTCTTTTGTGTAATGCAAGGCTGAGATCTAAGTGCGGCGGAACGTTTTTCGTCGCCTTGTCGTGTATTGCGCTGCTACAGTCAACAGGGAGGGATTCCCAACCAATCGAAAATCAACCAAAGCATATTGCGAAGGTATATTAGTGCAGAAATGAATGGAGTTGAGTTTGTTTCGCTTGGTGAAAGAAATCGTAGCGACACAATAGCACTAAATCAATCACCAAGCTGGAGATAGCTGCGCAACGTTGAGACGTTATGAGGCGCCGCAAAAAAGTGAAGAGTACAATTGGTGGATCAAGGTAGAACGCGCCACAACCACACCGTAAATCGTCCTGAACCATCCAGTTTGGAGTAAACAATAACGGTTCACAGCACGCTTCTATCAGTTGGGAAAGATAACATTGTTTTGTTGTAGCAAATTATGCGCTTGTATTTAAACTCTAAAACGGTTTNGGTAATCTTTACTAACGAGGACTCTACTTTAATTATTTATTTCCACTGGAGGTTTCTGCTGGTAGAGTCAATCCATAACCGTTGTGGTACCGTGTCATTGTAGAATTCCTATTTCATTGTTCAGTTAGTAAACCAGTGACATCTAACAATAAGTTTGAAGGCAAGCTGTAGCATGATGTTAGTTTGAGTTGAGTTTGTTTCGCTTCGAAAAAAGAAATCATGACGACCCAATTGCAGTGAAACAATCACCAAGGAAATAGCTTCGCGACTTTGAGACGTTTAAATGTTTGACTCTGTTTTGAGAGTTGTAAGTTGCAGGATAGAAAATATATCAATTATCTGTTGCCTCGTAAAATTTGATAAACAACATAACCTCAACGAATGGACAATCGTTGCCATAAAGCGTTATTTTCCTAACGTAACGACTGCTCAAATAACTTTTGCTCATATGTGGAAAACGTTGCCAATTCGGTCGAATACAATTTCGCCAATTTAACGCCAGTAGTATTGATATGTTAAAGCAATTTCGGTGTTAAGTTACGTGGTCAGTCGGCTCGTTAAGTTGGGCCAACGTTGAAACTAAACTATTGAAAGTGACTGCATGAAACGATACATGCATTTTCTACATTTTGTCCAAACCAAAGCAGTTGTAATTGAACAGAAATAGAGACATAGTCGTGCGAAGAATAAAGAGAGTTAATGCGAAATTAAAAACGCGACAATTTTCAAATGTATTAGGTAATATCTTGATCCAGGGATAGTTCAGAGTAATTTGGGTTGAAACTCTACTGATTTTTCGCAGTAAAGGTGAGTTACCTACTTACAAATTATCGTCAAACTGGTCAACTATCGCTTTATGCTAAGAAACAATTAAAAAACACTAATTATAGCTGGCTTGGGTGAGTACAAAATGAATTCGTGTATTAAAAAGGGGGCTTTCTTGGTTTGTTATCATTTATGTTTTGGTTGCAACGTGTGCGTTCCCAATACAATGAGGGAGTCGTTGACGGTTCAATGTGTGAACGTTGTGAATTCTCTGGAAAACACTTCTCTGGAATGTGGTTAGTGCTTAAAACATTTTAAACTTTTCCTCATGCGCTTTTCCTCATACGAGTCAAAAAATTTCATTCAATCCAAAAACGATTTTTGCATTTTAAATAGGGATAATTTTTTTGGTTGCAAATGTTACTGTCCCTCAGTGTGTTGAGTTTCCAACTTACTAAAATACAGCGAAAAAATCATTCACTACAGGGGAATTTCCCTACTCGGCCCGG
>QXVZ01013423.1:0-16622 GCA_008931825.1 Phallusia fumigata | reverse complement strand
CTGTGCAGTTGAAATCTGAGATTTTTGACAGAGAAGGCGACTTCATAGGATGACCAAAATCTCCGCCATACATTTATTGGAAAATGAAAGAAGAAACATACAAGAATACTCCTATGTTATTTTTCTTCTTGCGTACATAGTTCAAACTGGAAACAGCCCCAATGTTAACAAGACTTTGCTCTTAAACTTGCCACAATCTAAACTTGTTGAGTTATTTGTAGGTGGCGTTGGAGGATGGAAGAAATACTTCACAGTTGCCCAGTCGGAGCGGATGGATGAGATCATGGAAAAGAAACTCGCCGACACCGGAATCAAATTTATTTACGAATAAATAAACCTCAAGTAGTTATAAGACCGAAATGAACCTCCATTGCATTACCTCAACCAAAAAGCCAATTCATATAATTGTGTTGTATCTTGTGATTACGACCTTTCCACCTGTGGGCAACCGAGAGCAAAATGTTCAATAGCTGTGGATTATTCTGCGTCATTTCATCGCGAGCTACCTTTCCGAAACCACTTAAAGTGACTCTAAATAACCAAATAAGATTTGTGATCCGACAGTTACACTTTGTTATGGGTAAACTTGTCGTGGCTTATGTTTACTACTTTTTACTACTTTTTTAATTGGTTTCAACATATTGGTTTGGTCTTTTTGGACAAAGTGACATGTTTATGCATCAAATATATTCATAATTTTTACTTTCTCTTGCCATTCTTCCAAGTAAGCCACCATTGGCGCAACATATCACAACCTTGAAATGAGCCAAAGTAACCTCTATTATCGGTACCTCGTGGTCATATGTGTTGTCAATCTGTTCCGTCCAGCATATAAACAAGTTTTGCAGGCGCCTATCACAACACCATTGGGTCTAGTTACCGAGTACCCTGCTTTTGTCATGTTTAAGAGTAGTACGACTGCTTCCATTTACCCACGAGTTGATTTGCTTTTATACGCGGCGGAAACGCTTAAGCAGTTTCTAAAAGCTCGATTTCAGCTGGCATTGTGGCATAGACCGGACGTTTTTTTTATAATTGTTGTAAGCACATTCCGTGGCAAGAACAGATGGTTGGATTTACGACAGAACGCAGTTAGAAACAGATTCTGTTGCCTAGGGTTGTAAGAAAGTTTTAAGCGTCCATGTTGGGCTTAGATTTAAACGTTAAAACCTCGACAACTGCGCCACACATGACTTATTATTGATTATTAACTATTTTCAATCAATAGAAACAGATCTAATAAACGCAGAGATAACAAATCACCGCTTCAATCATCCATTGATACTTTTGTGGATGAGTTTGAATCTCCTGTTTGCGGTTAAATATTAACTTGCTGATAACCAGATAAAGGGTACATGCCTTGGGTAACCACAATGCTGGACACAAGCAGTTTTAAAGGCAGCGAAGGTGTTGTTGCTTTTGTGCACAGGCAAAATTGTATTTATGTGAAGTTTGTATGTTTTTCGAATCATTTTCATGTTTTAGTGGCAAAAATCCTATTTTATACTCGTCGGGAATTGGAAAATTTTCCTTTGTTTTAAAAATAGTGTTTTTCAGTAAACACCAGACAAGGCTTGTATTGCCCTCAGGTCATGTTTTCACAAGCGTGTCAACTTCAGAGAACTAAGACTTCGGTAAAACTTTCTAAATGGGCTAGAATGCTATGAAACGATAACAACAATTTCAAAAAATATTTAGCTTAAACTCTACCTAGGGAACGTGTTGAACAATATGGATTACCTTTACACAATTTTGCCAAGTGAATGTGGCGATGACATCAAGCAGTTGGAGAAATACTTGGCTAGCATGAGTACAGCTTGTGAGATAACAGAATGGAAAGGGCACAAGTTTGGAGCGGTGTTTAGCACAGAAACTGTCCAATATGCCTGTACTGAATGGGAAGTGAGTGACGGGGACATCATAATCGCAACATACCCCAGATGTGGTAAGTGACTTCTTCTAATTTCGTTTACATGTTGTTGTTTGTTTTTCGGAGAAAGAAAGTCTTGTCATATTTTGTCACTCTTTCGTTGATCTAACACCAGCAGAGGTTTGCGTAAGACTTGCTTTTACTTTACGTTTGTGCCTTGTCTGTACAACGCTTCGTCTAGTACGGAAGGTCGTGAATGAATTCCTATTAGGGCATATGTTGACATAAAGAAATTATGTGTTAAAGTTTCTTCGGTGATTGTATCCTGGTTTCAAGTATCGCATTTAAGTCAATACATAGTCCTTCGCCAATGGTTTTCAATTATCGTGTTGTATTTACCCCTTAGCATATTTTAGAACGTTTCATTTCTCCCCAACTAGACAAAAGTAATATACAGTAATATTAAAAGGTTTGGAACCACTGTCCTACCCTAAAATATACTACACCTTTCATAAATACCCTAACTACAAGGTGGAAATTCCTCTTTGGAGAGAAATTCCTTCCCGTCTGGGAACCATTGCCTTACACTTTAGATGTGTCATGCTTTGTTGACGTACTTGGCATTGGTTGTTGCTTTCCTAGGTACAAATTGGGTGAAAGAATGTGTCCGCCAACTTTTGTACGGACACGACAAGAAACTGGATGCGATCAGCAGTTCCATGCCAATGCCGTTGCGATACATTGAATCTGGACCAGGCAAGAAGAGTTTTAAAATCTCAAATTTCTCTGGATTATTTACTATCAGTCACATCGAGCACTTATTTATTTATTGCAGTGTGCAGTTTCAAACTGATGGACAACATTCCGCTTCCGCGAAGAATATTTTTGACTCATTTACCTGCAAATCTTATCGATGTAAACGCTTGGTTCAAAAAAGACATTCGGGTAAATAAACACAGAATACAGATCACACTTTGTACGGTCCACGGGGCACATATCTTTAGTTAACTCCGACCGACCCGTTTAAGCTAATTTTAGATTATAAAATAAACATATTCAATAGAATAAATGAAACTTTGTGTAATGCAACCTCACTTTTTCGTTGCTTGGCTGCAATATATCTTCTTACCAGATTGTCAAAACAATGCTATTTACTGGTTTTAAACCATGCTTGAGTCAGGCATTTTGCCAAGATCTTTCTTGATATTCTTTATTTTTTATGTCACCCAACGGAAAAAATAATTGCCCACCCCTACTGTAGATTGTATCATGGGCAATTTGATTTCCTTGTATTTGTGATTTTTACAGATAATAAACGTCATTCGTAATCCTAAAGACCAAGCCGTGTCATGGTACCACTTCAGTCAAAACTTTCCATATGCAGGAGTCGGAAAGTTTAAACAAATTGTGCCAAAAGAATGGAACAAATGGATCGAAAACTATATGACAGGTAGCAACGTGGTTCTTTGACCGCTAGCGGACGCTAGTGAGTGCTAAAAATGTTGCCCAGTGACTGGATTTTTGGGCTGGGGGCAATGGCACCGAATGTGCTGTTTCAGTCGCATCTTTTTCTGACATGCTGTCAACAATAATTTCCTAATGCAGCAACCTACATTTTATTTTCTTGTGTCTAGGAGTCATTCCATCCAATATGAAAGACAACGAGTTTTACCCCGACAATATTTTAACGTGGTTTCCATACTGGAATCATCCCAAGGTTCTTCCGGTTGTTTACGAGGAAATGTTGACTGTAAGTTAATTTTACCGTTTAAAATCTAATCATGCTGTATCAGGCCCCGCAAGTTTAACGTTAGCTCGTCAATAATCACACAAATAGCTGAGACAGTAATTACGAACCAGGGAGAAATTTTATAAATAAAGGGGAGAACTTGCCACTTCATAGTTAACTAATTCTGATAAGTAAAGTATTTATTTTTCAGTTAGTCCAATGATTTCTAACTTTAAGTTTATACGTTATGTCACTTCTTGTCTAGTAGAGGAATAAAGAGTTCCAAAATAAGCAAAGGGGGGAATTTTGCTTATTCGTACAATCGTGTTTAATTCCCAACGTAACCTTTGTTTTGGATAGGATACAACTGGACACGTCAAAAAAATCGCGGACTTTATTGGCACAGAACCAAGCGTCGACGTCATCGAAAGAGTCGTCGCCAATTCGTCACACGGTAAAATGAAGAGCGACCTTCACAAGAAAAGCGATCCCGATTCATTGCTGTTCCAAAAAATGGAACTTATTCGGAAAGGTGAGTGTTCGTTTGGCCTTTTTAATGTTGGTCTTCAGTTTATAATTTTTGTCAGCATTTGTAAAATCAAAATGTGCTCAACAAAAGTGTCAGCGATACACTGCAACGAGATAAAAGGAAGAAACATACAAACTACGAAAGGGCTAAATTTTGCAAGACTGTCATGTAAATTTGGTCCAAACTTGTTGAGTTATTTGTAGGTGGCGTTGGGGGATGGAAGAAATATTTCACGGTTGCTCAGTCGGAGCGGATGGATGAGATCATGGAAGAGAAACTCGCCGACACCGGAATCAAATTTATTTACGAATAAATAAACCTCAAGTAGTTTTAAGACCGAAGTCGGTTTCCGAAAATTTACCTCATAAAAATCGTTTACGAATAATTGCGTTAAAACTTGTGTTTACAGTTTTTCCGCCTGTGGGCGACCGAGAGTACGTGAAAAATCTATTTGTCTGTGGATTTGTTTTAATCCAAAGTTACATGCTTTATAACAGAAGCGATACAAAACCGCTAATAAATGTGATTTTGTATAATGTCTAAAATTAGTAATCCATAATTTAGTAAGGTTTCATTGGCTTCTGCCTTACAAGTAATAAATGCCGATAGATTAAAAAGACCCTTTCAAAGCATTAGTGTGTCTGTCAACATGTAATAATTTTAACCGAATTTATAATGAATGAACTGTGAGTCATATGATGCGTTGCAAACCCCACGTGAATATACAATGTGTTACAATCGAGCATGAGCCTGACGAGTGCTGTTTTCATTTAATTTGTCACTATAAACACGATATAGATATATGAGGGATGTGTTTTTTCCCACTTATTGCATCGAGTTTTTCCCGCAATCTTGTTTACTCGCCTCATTGTTTACAAACGTGATCACAAAATCCAGAAAAAGCGCACGAGCGTTAAAACACTTAAGAAAACGTGACATCACGCTACTCAACAACAGATTCGTGCATAAATGACGTTTAAGGATCCCACCCATGGGGTTTTTAGTTATCTTCGAGCACCCAGCAACTGTCATGTTCCGCCCACAGTGATAGATGCTGCACACAGAGTGTCAAGAGGACAACGCCTGCTTCCAATTACCCACACACGTTAGCTTATGTTCGCGGCTGAGCTGCAACGAATCGATTGAAGCGAGGAGATGAGATAATTTATTGTGAATCGTTGTTAACCGGAGCGGGTGTCTGACGCAGTTTTCTTGCGCTTGCAAAGTTTCCAACCAATGTACAGAGCCCAAGGGAATAACAATCCACACTATAAGCGATCAGCACGCTTTGGTTGTGTCTGTATAGTTGTGTTTCGCAAAGCTGCGAAGCGTTTCTCGTAAAAACATTTCCAAGTAGCAGTTTTTCGCAAGGTATTTTTAGTTTCAAAGAAAGTGTAGTGTTTTTTAATAACCTACAGAGGGCAATGTTTCAAATTGTCGCACAGCATATTAGTCATTTTGCAGTATTTAAAACTTTGCAGGGAAATGATCGAAGTTTATTAATCGACATTTATCATCATTAACACTTGTTCAGCACAGTTAATAGATTCAGCACATTTTCTAATTGTGTGAGGGAAGGTGTGTAAATAAACATGGTACTTCATAGTCCAATGCCAGATGTCGTAATTCCTGACGTCAGTTTTACTGATTATATGCTTTCGCTTCTGGCTACAAGAGGAAACGAGGTTGCCATTGTAAGTTATCTGCACGTTTGGCTTTTCTATTGTCTCTTGCTGTAAGCGATAACAGCCAGCAAAACCGGTTTGTCACAACGGTCTTCTTTGTCATTTGATAGCACTGTGATACATTGGACTAGACAGCGACCATGTAGATTTCTGAACTCACAAACTCATGCATTGCTAGAATTTTGTTTTTGAAATTAAATTAGATCTTTGTATCATATTCAAGTGGTAAAAATGTGATTGATAATGGATAATATGAATTGAGATAAAAACGTTTAAGTTGTGCTTGTTAGCTGACTTAAAAGGTTTTATGTCGTACGTTTGTTTGGATAAAACATTTGCTAGCATGATGCTTGTTTACAACTTTCCTATCAGATTGACGGTTCAAACAAGGACACTCAATACACGTATCAAGAAGTCCGTGAGAATGCTATGAAATGCGGGAGCGCGTTTTACCGCATGGGTTTGAAGAAGGGTGATGTGGTGGCAACTTGTCTCACAAACTGCGCTGAATACACGTTTATAGTGATGGGTGTAAATGCATGTGGCGGAATACTGACCACTTCAAACCCAAACTACACCAAAGGTGGGTAGAAAAGTTTCTGTGAAAATTTGGTGCTTTTAAAAGTTTTAAATTTGAGATCAACTGAAGTTACCCTTTTCACTTTATTTAACCATGGGTTACCTGTAGAACCAACAAAAACACTTAGCCTAAAGGGAAACCTGTGAATGTAACAATAAGCGCTTTTGCTATTTCAGATGAACTTTTTTATATGTTTAAACAAACGGAACCAAAGTTCGTTTTCAGCAATTCTGAGAACTTCGTCACAGTTCAAGAAGTCTGCGAGAAACTTTCCTCAGTTAAAGTGAGTTAATGTTGCACTCTGTTTTATGCCGATAATAACAGAGTACATGATATGTCACTTTGACAGGCAATAATTAACATGGAAGACGAACCTCAGCGAAAGACATTTTCCCAATTTCTTGCAAAGGGAAATTCCAAAGGTAGCCTATGACATCTTAACCAAAACACTTGGGTTAATATAGTTGATGCTTTGGCTCTGTGATAACTGGTTTGTAGAATTGACACGAGTTTGTATGCTTTTGTTTGTCAGACTTTCCTCTGGATGTTTCTTTTGATCCGGACGAGGTGGCAATGATCTTCTTCTCTAGTGGAACCACTGGATTTCCGAAGGGTGTCATGCTTACGCATAGAAATCTGGTTTCAACTTTTACCATATGCGAGTAGGTGAAAAAACGAGTCTAACAAAACCAACATTTTACCAATGTTTTTTTCACTGTGAACTAACACTGGATATCTGCAGTAATTCACTCAAACAAGATCACTAACAACACACACATGTCGGACAAACCATGGTTGCGCATCGAAAATCTAAGACTGAATGTGCACGATTCCCAAGTTAATTCTCTTGGTTGTTTAAATTAATAAATTTTAATTAAATTTTGCCCTCAAAACTCGGGCATAAGCAACGTGACAGATATCTATGATTCAATCAACACCATTCAATCAAGTCGCATCACATTTTAGTTTTGGTCTATGCTAAACAACGTAAGATATGCGTTTAACTTTGCAGGGCAACATTTCGTTTCTCCCGGCTTGAAATTGTCTACTTGGTTCTTCCTTTCTTCCATATGTACGGAACGGTAAAATCCCTTCTGATTATGGCGCAAGGCAGCAAAGTTGTGCTCAAGAAACAGTTCAACTTCATGCAAATGCTGCGGGACATTCAGAAATACAAGGTGATACAATTTTGTGTTGTATCCTGTAGCAAAGGCCATTTGGGGATACATTACAACATCAAGTTATGCTTGTATTGTTTGTTGTTTGTTTGTTTCACTTTTATCCTCGGGAGGCGGAGCAACGCCTGAATGCGTTATGCTCATTATGAGTCCGCCGTCGAGCTGCCTGCTTCATTGCGGTTCCGTTGGATAATTTTTTATTTGATATTTTTTGACTTTTTAAAGTTGGTGACTTCAATTTGAGTCAACCCAGCGGGTTCTTTAGGTTTGGAGCAATGTCGCTTAAGTTTCTTGCTCAAGGAAACACAAGCGACCGTTAGGATTGCACTGCTTCTGATGTAAATGTTCGGAACCAGCGAGTTTTAATACTCAAGTAAAGTGAATGCTAAACAACGTATCAACGGATCCCTTATAAACTATCAGCTTTAACAAATGACAGATAAAGTATTTCCATACACAGATCACCCGCTTTATGGCAGCTCCGCCAATCATAGTGGGAATGGACCAACTTCCACCAAATCATGGCTTTGATATTTCATCTCTACGTAAGATTGACTCTGGTGCTGCTCCGCTGTCTAAAAGCGTGGCGATGTCTGTCAGCAAGAAACTTAACGTGAAAATAAAACAAGGTAATACTTTACATTTCTTAATGGTAGTCTGTTAAATTATTTCCGTAATAGCTTCTGTAAACACTTGCGTATAAAAAATTGTTGCAAATAAACAACAAAATGTCAATAAACCACAATTTTGCAAAATCACTCGGCCATTGTTTGTAAGTTTGATTTTTTGTGGTCTGTTACCATTGAAAATGACTGCAGCGTGGTGACAATGGCAACAATTGGCAGAAATATATTTGCATCCGCTACATATTCCCTTTGGGTAAGCCATACTGGTAGAAATGTCCAATTCCGTTTTTTGCTAGCATCTATTGTTGTGTAAACACATGTTGGTATTGTTTAGCTTGGGGTTTAACTGAGGGAGCACCAGCAACCTTCCCGTTGGATGATTTCACCCCTATTCAGTCGGTTGGAAACGTTACGCCAAACACAATTTTGAAGGTAATTGGTTCAAATAAACAGGCAATTTCCTGGAGAAAGTTTTCATGTGGGATGTAAGCACGCAACACGCCACAAGATATGTGATCTAGCCCTACAGCCTATGTAGTTTAAAAAAACATTTCCAAAAGAGGCTGAGCTTGTGTCGAAGGATCCAAAACCGGACCAGTTGTTACGCGACTACGCCTGGATGAATACGCATTTTCATGGGTGTTTTGGCGATACGCCTGCGTACTAGAAATAAAATCTTTGTTTGAAAGTTTGTTCTTTCGCGTGTTGACAGATTATCGATACAACCAATGGAAAAGAACTGGGGCCCAATGAAGACGGCGAAATTTGTATAAAAGGCCCACAGGTGATATATGCGAGGTCACTTGTATGGAAACAGCGCTTTTAAGCTTACATTTTAGGTCATGAAAGGTTACTTCAAGAACCCTGAAGCGACAGCAAGGACTATTGACGGCGAAGGTTGGCTGCACACAGGAGATATCGGACATTACGACGATAACGAGTTTATTTATATCGTTGACCGTCTTAAGGAACTCATCAAATACAAAGGTTTCCAGGTGGGTTTTTGTTGCATTACCCTTTTTTAAAAACTCATTTATAAAGGTAACCCATTGTCTGACGCGTTCAGGTAGCACCAGCTGAGCTTGAAGACGTATTGCTACGTCATCCTAAAATTGTTGACGTAGGAGTTATCGGTGTTCCTGATCCCAAAGCAGGGGAATTACCCAAAGCTTACGTTGTCAAGAAAGATCCAACACTCACAGAGGAAGAAATCCACGAATTTGTCAATGGTATTAGAAATACCTACTTGATATGATTGAAACTTACACAGCATTGTTTTTCTTTTTTCAGACAAAATTGCCAAGTTCAAGTATCTGCGTGGGGGAATCACCTTTGTTGACGTCATACCAAAATCACCTAGTGGGAAAATTTTGCGCCGGGTTTTAAAAGATTTGGAAAAGAAATCATCGGCTGCGAAATATTAATCGCTCTTCAACCACGATAATTCCTGTTGTCATTATGTTTTGTAAGCAAGCACTTTGAGTGATAAGATTAAGAACTCGACCCATGCCTTACAAAATTGTTTCATAATGCTATTCGCCCCTTTGCTTGTCAATTTAAACGTAAAAAAAATCCAAAAACATGTCAATGCACAATACGTAGATTTACAGGATCGTAGTACGTATTTGCCAAACTAGTTTGTAAGCGAAGTATAAATGGCCGGGCACTTTTGCGACTACCAAGTTTTTACGAGTAGAAAAGGAAAAAGACTACTTGCCAACGCTGAAATTTAAACCACCGACAAAAACCTTGCTCACAAGAAGCTCGGGGTTCTACTGTCTGGTGTATTACTATCTGCAGGACCCGTTAGACCCCTCAAGGTTTGATACCGCATTTGGTACAAAAACTTCAAGCTTGGAATCAATTCAAAGTAGAGATCCACCTTTGCGCCTGTTTGGCTGTGGATGAACACAAAAATGCCTTGAAAATGAGTTTAAATTTTTACCCTTAAGACCATGTTTATTTTATCATAGCTTGTAATAAACTACATCTACGATTCTTAGGGTCCGCACACTTAATCATATACAGGTGAGCTTAGTACGAGNTCCCTTTGGGTAAGCCATACTGGTAGAAATGTCCAATTCCGTTTTTTGCTAGCATCTATTGTTGTGTAAACACATGTTGGTATTGTTTAGCTTGGGGTTTAACTGAGGGAGCACCAGCAACCTTCCCGTTGGATGATTTCACCCCTATTCAGTCGGTTGGAAACGTTACGCCAAACACAATTTTGAAGGTAATTGGTTCAAATAAACAGGCAATTTCCTGGAGAAAGTTTTCATGTGGGATGTAAGCACGCAACACGCCACAAGATATGTGATCTAGCCCTACAGCCTATGTAGTTTAAAAAAACATTTCCAAAAGAGGCTGAGCTTGTGTCGAAGGATCCAAAACCGGACCAGTTGTTACGCGACTACGCCTGGATGAATACGCATTTTCATGGGTGTTTTGGCGATACGCCTGCGTACTAGAAATAAAATCTTTGTTTGAAAGTTTGTTCTTTCGCGTGTTGACAGATTATCGATACAACCAATGGAAAAGAACTGGGGCCCAATGAAGACGGCGAAATTTGTATAAAAGGCCCACAGGTGATATATGCGAGGTCACTTGTATGGAAACAGCGCTTTTAAGCTTACATTTTAGGTCATGAAAGGTTACTTCAAGAACCCTGAAGCGACAGCAAGGACTATTGACGGCGAAGGTTGGCTGCACACAGGAGATATCGGACATTACGACGATAACGAGTTTATTTATATCGTTGACCGTCTTAAGGAACTCATCAAATACAAAGGTTTCCAGGTGGGTTTTTGTTGCATTACCCTTTTTTAAAAACTCATTTATAAAGGTAACCCATTGTCTGACGCGTTCAGGTAGCACCAGCTGAGCTTGAAGACGTATTGCTACGTCATCCTAAAATTGTTGACGTAGGAGTTATCGGTGTTCCTGATCCCAAAGCAGGGGAATTACCCAAAGCTTACGTTGTCAAGAAAGATCCAACACTCACAGAGGAAGAAATCCACGAATTTGTCAATGGTATTAGAAATACCTACTTGATATGATTGAAACTTACACAGCATTGTTTTTCTTTTTTCAGACAAAATTGCCAAGTTCAAGTATCTGCGTGGGGGAATCACCTTTGTTGACGTCATACCAAAATCACCTAGTGGGAAAATTTTGCGCCGGGTTTTAAAAGATTTGGAAAAGAAATCATCGGCTGCGAAATATTAATCGCTCTTCAACCACGATAATTCCTGTTGTCATTATGTTTTGTAAGCAAGCACTTTGAGTGATAAGATTAAGAACTCGACCCATGCCTTACAAAATTGTTTCATAATGCTATTCGCCCCTTTGCTTGTCAATTTAAACGTAAAAAAAATCCAAAAACATGTCAATGCACAATACGTAGATTTACAGGATCGTAGTACGTATTTGCCAAACTAGTTTGTAAGCGAAGTATAAATGGCCGGGCACTTTTGCGACTACCAAGTTTTTACGAGTAGAAAAGGAAAAAGACTACTTGCCAACGCTGAAATTTAAACCACCGACAAAAACCTTGCTCACAAGAAGCTCGGGGTTCTACTGTCTGGTGTATTACTATCTGCAGGACCCGTTAGACCCCTCAAGGTTTGATACCGCATTTGGTACAAAAACTTCAAGCTTGGAATCAATTCAAAGTAGAGATCCACCTTTGCGCCTGTTTGGCTGTGGATGAACACAAAAATGCACCGAAAAAGAGTTTAATTTTTTACCCTTAAGACCATGTTTATTTATAATAGCTTGTAATAAACTACATCTACGATTCTTAGGGTCCGCACACTTAATCATATACAGGTGAGTTTAGTACGAGAGAATATTAGAAATAGTGTCGGGGTGGAAAAAAACTTGCTGACACTATAATAAAAATTTTTTACGAATAACAAGCATTACAAAAAAAAGATTACAAAAAAATTAAACCAGCAACGTTTCAAAATCGTTGACGAACCATTGCGTTGGATCTTGAGTTCACAGACTTTTCGCTTGTGGGCAACCGAGAGTAAGTGAAACAGTTTTTTCATTAGCTGTGGATTGTTTTGCGACTTTTAATTCAAACCTGTATATCGTTTCACTGCAACTATGAAAAAACTAATAAATGTGATTTTAATTAAATTGTGTAGTATCTCTGACAAATGTGATTTTAAATAATAGAATAATATATGTGACGCCCACAGTTGCACTTCGTTGGGTTTAAATATTTCAGAAACATATGGTTTGCGTTCCAAGTGATCGAGTACTTTTTGCATTGCAATGATTTTGTTGGTTTTACAGGATAAGCAGAACCTTTATGCTTCAAATGTAGGCATGATTTTTTTTCTTGTTTTACCTTCAAGTTTTTTACTAACGTTGGCGCGACGTGTCAAAATCCTGGAACGAACCAATGTAATCTGTATTATCCGCATCACAGGTGTAGTAAGCAGGTTCCGCCCAGCATTTAAAGCATTTTAATTTTCGCAGGCGCCCTTCTCTCCTAACAAAAAACGTACTCGTGTTTGAAAAAACACTTGTTTTGCGTCAGTGTTGTGTCAAAGATGAAGACACATCAACACTACTTAACCCAACTTGGTTGCTGATTTGTATTGCTTAAACGGTTTGGAAAACATGCCTTATTGGTCAAAACCAAAAAACTTTAAAAAAAATTGAAACCTATTTTCATTTTTTTTTTGTTCTTTTGGGTGCGTAAGGCCTGCTAAGGTGGTAATCAAATCGGTATTGCAGTCTAATCTAAATCTCTGATTCCCAACTTTTTTGTGTTGCGGCACTCTTTTGCTGAGACTTGTGATTTGCGGCAACCATACCGGCTTACAAGGCAATTGCAAAAAGTACAATTTAAAGTAAAATGTCATTTTGTATTTTATTCGGGACCAAAACAATAGCCAAGTCAGTCTATTTTGCAAGTATTTTTCACCGTCATACCTAGTCACACTTAATATAATACAAAAAACAGTTCTACTAAACTGGTCGCGCACCCCTGAGCCTTGCAAACGGCATCCTCGTTGGAAAACTCTAGTTTAAATCCATGTCGCAGAAAATATTCTCAGATACGGTTTGATAACAAGTGTGTTAAAACGAGCAGTACGTCTCACAAATCTCCCAACTTAACTCGCTTCACCAGGAAATGTACAACACGGTTTCAATCCTAATGTGTACTCGACACCATGTTTGTCGATAGCCAACAGACAGAAAACATGACAAAACTTTGAACAACCAACACACCTATGTAAACGAAAACTTCCCCACCGAAATTCGTGAGTGACAGGGATGTTGTTACACAGAGATAAAGATAGCCTAACCTGTATCTTGTATGTATCGAGCAAATCGGGTAAACATCAAAATACAAGGTGTGTCTGCTGAAGAAGTTTCTTGTAACTAGTAAGAACCGCGTGCCAGTCAGGATCTGATTTTTAATAGCAACTTAACTAAGGGTGCATCTCTTGACAACGCCTGTGTCGTTTTTTATATTTGCCTGAAAAAACTTTCCATTTGACCATGATGCGTTGTTATAAAGCGTATTTTGAGATTGCCGTCCTAACAAGAGAAAAGTTCGGGCGGTGATAAATTTTTTAACGTCTGATGTTATTTTTACTGAAACACATTTATTTTTAAACATGTGTAGTGGTTAACTGTGTTGGTAAGTTTTCTTTGGCTTCTGCTCACGCAAAAGAAATCTTGATGAATGTAGAACACCGTTTTAAACCACGGTCGTGCCTGTGTACTAATTATTCTGATAAATTTGCAAAAATAAAAATACACTAAAAATAGAGTCATATGACGCGTTGGACAAATATTGGAAAACCCCTACGTGAATATACAATGTCTCCCACACGGTCATGAACCTTACGAACGTTGTTTTCATTCGCCCGAGGTTGTGTGGGTTAAAAATAGCGGTGAGGCAAGAGTTTGTTTTCGTCTAGCCGGGGACACGAAACTCGTGTAAAAAATCGCTTAAAAAATTTCATTCTCCGTGTTGAAAACCGTCCCCTGTCGGTCGACTGACGCCGGTCAACCACAAACGGAAGTGGAAATGTCAAGTTGCTGCCGCGCTTCAATGCATGACTGGTTCGACCAGTGGGAAACCCGCCTCGCCACCCACTAACTAAACCACCTATCTTCATGTTACAAAACACCTCTAAGTTTACCTTGGGATGAAAGAGGGATTACCTTGTTTCAGTTTGCCGGTAACTGGCTGCTGTGTGGAAGATACTGTTTACAAGGAGGGAATTACTCAGAGTTTTAGTTGACTGCAAATTGCCCTGACGCGACAGAGGGTGTCACCCATTACTGCAATGTGCATTCTGTAAGGTGTTAACAGGTTGTCGCAAACAGAAAATTGATTTTTAACTACAATGCATACACTTACATTAAACTAATATCAAGCAAGACGTGGTTCCAAACTGCACAGTTATCTTACCCATGACAATTCCTTTCTTATTGCGTTTTTTGGTGTTCAAAACTTGTTTAACGTTTGTGTCAATTTGCTTAAAGTATTGACTGCATAACATTTTTGATTTAAAGCACAGACTTAATAATCACCAGAGGGTTGTTTTTACTCACACAAATTACTGTTTTCGAGTTTTTCGCTCTTGTTTGTTTTCACGAGCGCTGCTTACTTGACAGATCCGACCACACGCAGTGCATAAATCTTGTCAAAGTATCTATTTATTGCAGCTATAATACATGCGGCCTGGTAGCTTAATCCCCTATCCCTGCACAGTGTAGATGTAAGTTGGTTACGCATGTCATCACAGAGGATTAAACCCATCAAATTTAATCAACCACAAGAATCCTCTTCAGACGTGCCTGTAAGCTCCATTCGACCTGCTTATGTCAGGAACGCTCTGCAGAATATACTGGGATTATATACGCTTGTTAATATGAGATCGCGTGTTATATCAATCTGATTGCTTTCAATGCGTACTATATTAACGGTTAACAATGTATTTGTGCTGTTTCGAGTACATCCATTAGTTTAAATTAAGTGTTAATAAACGATGCGATGTAATGTATGGAACCCATGAAGCAATTGTGGGCTATTTCAGACGGTTGTCGGGTAAAGATACGCATGACTACATAAACTTAATAGACTAAAACGCGATGTCAACATTGTAGACAGGTCAATGTGAAACCAATAGGGAAGATTCAACGCAAATATTTCCAAATTCAAATACAGATCGCGCTGTACGTTGCAATAGTTTACTGGTATAAATNAGGCGCTGGACGTTGTTACAACTTGTCTGTTACCCAATGGCTTTGCAACTTAATCTAAGTGCGGAAGTAGGAGTGTTAGTGTCACAAGCCTAAACACATGCTGCTATCCAAATTGCGTTAAAACTTAAAACCCGGAAACATCTTGCTACTATCTCTAATGATATCTAATTGTAAGGGCCAAGCTGTTGCTTCAAACGTCGGTTTAACGAAGTTTCGGTTGGATGCTTTGGGAATCTTCTAATTGTGGCATACATCACGATTTTATGTCATCGCTCGCATCAAACCCGTGTTTTCTGTGAAACCAAGCTTAACTGTGACGTAACAATCGCTTCATTGTTCACAACCGTGATCGCAAAATCCGGTAAAAGCGCGCGAGCGTGGAAAAACAAACTTCATGAAATGAGGCAACACGAATCGGTGTGGGGCTTCTCAACAACGGGTGTGTATTTAAGGGGGTCGTGCGCAAGGGGATTTGGGGCCCATGGGGTGATGATGTTGGGGTAACTTTGTATGGAGGGGGTTGACTGAACTCCGGCCCAAAGTTTAAGTAAATGCCGCCACATGAAGCGATGCCGCTTGGTGCGAGATAAATACGCCCTTTGTAAAGAGATTGCCGTTTTGGACTGAAGTTTTGGGTCTTGTCACGATAGTTTTATCGCTTTTCGCACCGAATCGAGGGATTAACTAGTTTTGTTGTAAGTTATGTGATGAGAAAAACATGTTTTATATGTCACACCGTACAAAACGCGTTTATCATGAATGTCGCTTGTAATTCTTCTTTGTTATATTTGGTCTACATCACAAATCCACGGTTTGTTAAACCCACCACTCTGCTTTAATTGATCCATCATATTTAGTTACCTGTTACCACACTTGATACACACAACAACGCCCTCAATGGATACAAGCTTGTGTCCAGGCGATTGACAGATTCGCCAAGCTGTATGCGCAGGTGTTTCGTGCACCGATGACGTTTAAGGATGGATTACTGGATTAAACAGGGCCTTGGTATTTGGTTTGTTGGGTCCCACCCAACACCATGGGGTTTAGTTATCTTCGAGCACCCTGCTTTTGTCATGTTCCGCCTACAGTGATAGATTCTGCACACAGAGTGTCAAGAGTGCAACGCCTGCTTCCAATTACCAACAAGTTAGCTGAGATTCGCGGCTGGGTTGTAATGGATTGA
>QXVZ01013420.1:19307-57724 GCA_008931825.1 Phallusia fumigata | reverse complement strand
TTTTTTACTTTACCTATCCTAGTGCCACAACTAACAACTGCATGTGGTTTAACATTGATCCACTAACTGTGCTGTGCCCACCACTTTTTATATCATCGGAGTGTTGCATAGGTTTTTTTCCAGCTTGGTAATTGTTTAGGTGCAAATGGGTGGGTTGATACTTTACCAAGCAAAATCCACTCAACTAGATTCAGGGTGCTACTGCTAGCAATCACAAGCATTTCAAACAACAAATAATTACTAATGAATAGAAAGCGCCATTAACAAAAATTAATGCAGAATATGGTGGTACCATTATAAAAGAAAGTCATGAGGTATTTACATGGGTGACGAAGTTACTGTGTTGGTCAAGAAAATAAATTTATAAGACACAGCAAATCCTTTTCTATACACACATACTTAACAAAGGGCTTTTATCATTTTTTTAAGCATATGTTGCTCTTAGTTTTAAAAACTTTATAACAGAAAGTAAAACCTTAGTCGATCTGGGAAGTAATAACTCCAGCAAAATATATGAAGCTGTTTAGTATACTATTTTTAACCTCCTGATTTCAAGCAACAAAAACGGTAGTTACGTTGAGACCTGAGACGACCTTAAAACCAGTTCCAGTAAAACGTAATTGCAAATGTTTTGAATTAAGTTTACAAAAAAATAGTTCAAATTACACCAGTAAACAAGAATTTAACACAGTTTTTTTTTATTCTGCCACGGCCTTCGAGTTTTTTGAGTTTTGACTGAGTTGACTGTCGGCATGGAGCTACGTCAATTTCTCACTTTATGCCCCACACTTTTACGGCATCCATTTAGGACGACATGTCTTTAAATTTAAAATAATAATGGTAATAAGTTGCACACAATTAAAGCTGCAAAAAAGTCTAAAATCACAAATCATTTTATTTTGTTCAATTAAGATTACGTACAAAAAAATGCAATGNGCCTTCGAGTTTTTTGAGTTTTGACTGAGTTGACTGTCGGCATGGAGCTACGTCAATTTCTCACTTTATGCCCCACACTTTTACGGCATCCATTTAGGACGACATGTCTTTAAATTTAAAATAATAATGGTAATAAGTTGCTCACAATTAAAGCTGCAAAAAAGTCTAAAATCGCAAATCATTTTATTTTGTTCAATTAAGATTACGTACAAAAAAATGCAATGTTGAGCATTGCCATAGAAGAGTAGCCGTAAAACATGAAAACGTCAAGTGAGTAAATATACGAAATCCCCATGAAGTGAGTCAAATTATTTAGGACAAACTATGTTGGATAAGTTTAAACAGTAAAAACTGGTTCATTGTGTTGCGTTTATTGCTCTGCCTGGCCTTTTCATCGATGTTTCTCGTCCTAATTGTGTTGTTTAGGTGCCCAACGAGTCAAGGTAAGTCTTTATAACCTGAAGTAACGGGCTATTGCGTCTTTTTCAACGATACAATTTGAATTCTCCACTTTCCCGCCAGTTCCTGTAATGCCCTATGTACTCCACAGTTTAATTCGAAAGCCATTTTTACGTGACAGTGCTAGGTTCATTTGCTGTGCAACGTGGCAGAGTAAGGTGTGTTTCTGGTTGCTAATCGTAAACTGTTCTCAATTGCAATTCCAGCGATAAATAAAGTTGGAGATTGTTTGTGTCAACTTACTTTATTCAAGTAAGCAGCGTTTCCGTGTTTACCGGTAACTGTTTGATATTGGCATGCTGTAGTTTACTGCTACACATGTGTAGCTGATGGTTTGATTGTTTTTTCCACAGTTCCACATGTTACCATCCTACGTTGACTGTGTGTGACTGTTCTACAACAAGTTCATTTCGGTAAGGCTTCTGCAGCATGTGCATTGCATTCAGTGTACGTCATCGTAAACTGCAACTATTTTGCTTGTTTAGAATGCAACCCTAGAAATTTGCGACTTGTAAAGTTGTATGTATCTTGTTGACCTGCGTCGCTGAATAGTTGATGAGTTCTCAATTGACAAATTAGTGTCAACGTAACGAGTTATTGTTCGTGTTTCAGCTTTGTGAAATCACATCTCCCAACTTATTATTCTTTTTGTGATGTAGGGTTTTCGTTTAACCGCGGTCAGTGCAGTACTTTTTATCTATTGACATTAACTCAAATATAAAAACGCCAAAAGAGCCTAAAATTATCAACGGTTGGGCGAAACCCATTATTTGTTCCATCGATTTGATTTACCTTTATTACAGCTGCGACAGCCCGACTAAACAGATCAATCAGGTTCAAGAGATACTGCAAACTACAAAAGCAACCAGCACAAGTTGATTCTTGATCACATTAATTAAAAAGATTGTATGTACTATAATTTAGTAAACGCCATTCAAATATTTTCTTAGTTCTACACTTTAAAAAATGCGTCAGTATAAAGTGCATAAACATGTAAAGAACAGGATAAAACATATCCTACATAGCTGCAACCCAATTGTCACAATGATCACATTGTGGCGTCACACTTCCTTGACTCAACAATGGGACCCATGGAAACTTAAAATGAATGGCTGTATTTTTCCTGAAATGCAATTTTGAAAACGGACGTATTCCTGTGTATACTCCCGAAAAATGGTTTATACTGATGTTTGATAAAGATGGGCTCACAAAGAAACGATGTTTATCCTCACGCCTTACCTAGGAATGATAAACGAAAGGTAAAAATTGTGTAAAAAGGAGCAAGTCCAATGGTCAGCATGATTATGCTTTCGATTTAAAAACGCTATATATTTGTAGTTATAACCATAAGAGTTTCAAGTCCAGCGATTCAGGTAACGGATGTTTCTTAGCAGCTAAACTAAAAATTTTAAATAAATTAACACGTATTTTGTTTTCCAAAGGGCAAGCTGTTTTCATTTGGTGGAATAACAAATGGATTTGCGCTGTATCGACTTAGCTGCAAAAACTCAGTGGTATAGCAAGCTAAAGGCACCGATGCCAACTAATTCCGTTGCCATGGATACGACCTGAATAGGACGTCGAAGCAAACGCTTGTGCGAAGTACATAACTTGCCGGTGAACCAATTTTCTGTTAGCAACTTGAACCATATAACTACCTATTTTAAATATCGAAGATTAAGTAAGACTGGGCGCATAAATAATTACGTTTTTTATTTCTCAGATCATAACCATGCGAAGACAGGAGCTAAAGCAACAACAGGCGGTGAAAACCGCTGGAACAAGCGACAAGAAGAAGACGAAGATAGAAAATCTACACGAAAATTGACCGATTTTTTGGACACTTTGAAACAAACGAGGGTTTATTTACTAGATATGATTAACGCACCTTGTTTTGAACCTTTTCTACATCACATGGAGTTAGCTATGTTATTGCAAAAAATATTTAAGTACTCAAAGTTGCATTTGCTCACTTTTAGCCTACTGACTTTGCATAAATAGCGCAAGACTTTTTCACAAAAAGCGATTTTGTACCTAGGGTTTCTAATCACTTGTTTTATTCTTTTTGATAAACTGCCGGTAGAAAACAAAATTCAACAATGCACTCTCGTTTTCACATTCCCATGTTTTTTACTCCAGGACGTGGAAGGCAAAGGATTGCAAGACAGAGAAATACGAGATGAAGTTGACACGTTTCTATTTGAAGGACACGATACTATGTCAAGTGGTAAGAACGGAAAACTAAGGAATTTGTACTGCGATAAACAACGAAACATGGTGAAATTTTGGAAAGTTGGAGGGTAATGAAACAACATACTGGATAAAAAACAACGCAGATCAGAGAGTGTTAATAATATCAACTAACAATAATTTACATCGATGATAATCTGCATTTTAAACAGGTGGCGATACTTTACCACTTGTGTGTCTCGAGACAAGTAAAGTATTTTATCAGCATTAGCTCAATTTATGTCAAGTGTTTTGCTGGATTGGGGTGGTGGGTCTTGTGCCTCCCAAAATACACTTTGTTTTTGTCTTCGTTTGTCTAGCACTTTGCACACCTCCTAAATTGTACAATCTCGCCAAATATCCAGAATATCAGGAAAAATGCCGAAAGGAAGTAAATGAAGTGCTGGGTGACAAACAGAGCGTTGGGTGGTAAGAAGAAATATAAATTCTACGACACCTATTTTTTTACTGTGATGTTTGAATTAGTTGGGTGCCAACAACTGTCACAAAGTTGACATTGACGCAACAGCCGATTAACGCAGTTAGTGTGTGGAAACACATGCATTAATAAAGCCTTTTCACTTTCATATGTCTACACTGTTTTGTGGGGAAAGAGAGGAAAGAAAAATAGTCAATCACTTAAATTGTTTGGAAAATATCAACAAATATATAGAATTAAATGGACGGGTGAATATTTTGACGGTAAGACCCAAAGGATAATTTATAACACATATTGGCACTTTACTCTTCTTGTCTTTTTGATATAAAATGCTTCATTTGGGGGACAAAAAACGCCACGCAAAATCAATACAGGTTGTTAATATGATGTTAAAAGCTGTTAAAATATTGGTTTGGGGTTATATTACGCAACAGGGTTGGTTGAGTAGCGACCACTAGTGTAAATTGTGCAAAATTTGCAATTAGTAGTTGCAAAATAGTGGTTTTTATCAGCATACGAGCTCGTACACTAGTGGTCGCTACAGTTGCATTGTTCAGTTCGTCATCGCCAAGCGTTGGCTTAACTTAAAAAACAACACAAAATATTGTGAATTCAGGTTAGTTCAAGCCCTTTGCTAAAAGTGGTATTCTGTTGGCATGTTTTACGAATGAGCACTTTATCGAAACAGCAAAAAAGAAAGTAAGTTTATACCAACGAGCACAAAGGGCAGTAAAGGTAAAATTTTACTTACAATGTGGCGTCACAATATGGGGTAAATTTGGACGTGAGGTATGTATGTTAAAAACGCCGAAACACTTTTTTGTAAATTTGCCTTGCAGGGATGATTTGGCCAAGTTTCAATACCTGACCATGTTTATCAGGGAAGATATGCGCCTTTACCCTCCAGTGGTAGCCGTGTCCAGGAAGCTTGTTAAGCCTCTCAGTGTGAAAAGCAAAGTGGCACTGTTCAAAGAAGCTATCATACCAACAGCCAGCAGTGTGGCCCTTCATATCTTTACTCTGCATAGAAATCCGCATGTTTGGAAGAACCCCGAGGTTGGTAATTTTGGTGACTTTTTCGCTTGTATCCATGCTCCACAGGGTGACCTGGTGGGCCGACATTCGAATTTTAACTTTTTGACCGACAAAAAAAATGGTTTGACCGCATGTACCTTTTAGGCTGAAACTATCTCGAATTTTGATTTTTTTTTCAGCTGACTTCAAGGCGAAACAACTAGCGTTGGGAAAATGTAGTGAAAAAGTGAAATCAATTTCTTTAAAATATTTCAACAAATTTTGTATCTGGGAAGACGAATAACATCAATCGGGATCGCGTTTTTGGGGAAAGAAAGTGAAACTTTTATTTGGTTTCTACGCTCGGGCGGTCAAATTAGGGCTTGGCCAATTTTTTTACTTTTTCCCCTGGCAACCCTGATGCTCCAATACGTTTTGTTATACTATAGGACGGTGGCGTTAACAACCAAGAACGGTTCCTAATCAACCCTGATGTAAAAGCATAAAAAAATACGTTTGATCAGTCTTTAATAACCATCTGCTTAACTGTTGTTATGTTGGTTAATAAAAAGGCATACCACACTGCTGCTTAATTGTCGCCTGAATTTTTTGAGTACCTTGTGATTTTATCAAAAAAATTTGGTTCGTTGCGAACTGCAGGAAAGAACAGACATTAGACACAAATAAGTTATCTTGTAAACACAAGAACAACCTTTTTTTGGTGGTCCACTAAATTATATCTACCCGGTATGCATCCATTACAGTCTAATTTTGTTTCAGGTATTTGACCCTGAGAGATTTAACAAGGAAAATATAGCTAAGCGATCACCCCATGCTTATTACCATTTTCGGCTGGATCAAGGTAAACACAGCAATCTCCATGATTTTTTACCGACGCGGGCAATATTTGTTAAATAAAGATATTCGGAACATATATCTATATGTTTAACAAGTCGCTGAACCTAAGTCACAAGTCAAGTAGTTTACACAGCGAGTAGAATTCAATTCCGGGTCTCTGTGCTTGGTGATAGGTCAAAATTTGAGTCAATTCCAAGAAATTTAAAAAAAGGTTTAAAAAATCGGCCATTTACGATGTAGCAGTTTTACAACCATTGCGTTACGAAAGCGACGAGGAAAAATTGGTTTGTGAGAAATCTTCATACCACAGCAATATCGGTGTTTCACGAATGTGATCCTAACCGCATGCGGCTTGCACCGACAGTTTCACCAATTTGGAGTTACGTCTGGTCTTTGCAAACCACTTGTCAATTTATGTTCCTATACTTCAGCCATAAATGAATAATCAGACTTATCTTAGTGTCCACCCAGTGCTTTTAATTTTGTATGTGGCAACGGCGTTATAGTTTCGGATACAAATTCGAACTGAAGTTATGAACCAGTTCTAAACTAACCTCTTTTTTTCGATCAGCGTGGATAATTTCTTTTACGCCACAAACACACAAATTGATTTACGGACCTTTTAAACAGTCGAAAATCGAAACAAACTAATCTTTCTGTCGAACCTAACCCCCTTTACCTAACACGGGTGGTTAGTCTTAGGGCCCCCCTGACTGGTTCCACCAACGTTCCCCCTCAGTCTTAATTCTCTTTTGCGCCCAACTCACCCTCCGATGTGAGTCCCCGCCACATAGCACTTTGTAATTACGGTGTAGCTGCAGCGCGTTCAACCTTGATCCACCAATTGTGCCCTTCACTATTTCGCGCCTCAACGTCCTAACGTTGCGCAGCTATCTCCGGCTTGGTGATTGTTTTAGTGCGATTGTGTCGCTACGATTTCTATCACCGAGCGAAATAAACTCAACTCAACTCAAACAGGAACTGCATCGGTCAAAACTTTGCGATGAATGAAATGAAGATCGCACTTGCTCAAACCCTCAGAAGATTCCGTCTTTATTTGGATGAAGACACTCCCGAACCTAAAATGGTTCCGCGTCTCATTTTGCAATCCAAAGACGGAATTCAAATAAAGTTTAAGAAGCTGTGAAGTTTAGATTGTTAGCCTGTGTTACAAAGTGGAGTTTTTTATGCCCCTGATGCTACTTGCCTGTGCAGCATTCAATGTTATGATACCAGACTATAAATGCCATCGTGCGAAAACACTGATTTCAATCGGGCGTTAATTGTCGATTTTAATAGTGTTTATTTCCTTGGGTTTAATGCGCGTTCTAGAGCTTGTGTTAGTAATTATCACGTTCATTGATTAGTGGGAAAACTGTTGTAGAAAAACACACAAATTAAGAGACTATAATGCCCTTTTAGTTTTGTATCAGTGGTGTAAATACGTTTGATTGTGTCGTGTTATTTTAATTATCAGTCGCTGGAACGATTGAATTGAATTATCTTGTGAAGAATTACAACACGTATAATTCGCAGCATTGCGAAATTGGTGACCCCGATGTAATTTGACCCACCAAGGTTGCGATTAAGTGGAAAATCGTATTTGGCAGGTCGAAAAGCTGCAATTTTGTTTGTTACTGTAACTCTGTTTTTAACTGCCGTATTCATCGATCTGATTCCAATTTCCTTGTAATACGGAACCCAACGAGCTTTGCAATGAAACCCTTAAGTTTGGCTCATGTACCAATAATTGACAGAAACATAATAATTGGCAAACAACTCCTTTAAACCCGAAACTAAAATAATATCGGTTAGGAAAACCTTACTGATATTTCATGTGTTGTAATATAAAGGACACGATATAAGAATAATTAAGACTTGCAAAAGCAATGGGCATTAAAAAAATTTTTCAGAAATGTGTGCGTTGGACAGCTTAACACAAATCTGCAAACTATCGGATTTATTTGGGTGTACTTTTAATATTGGCCAAAGGGCGTGTACTTCTTACTGGTAGCTACTAGCTAGGCTTGTGACACACATTATATCCAGCCCAAAAAACGCAACCCAATGTAAAACCACCACCGGACAACCCTTGCCGATTGTGTCCTTTGTGCGCTCTTTTTTGACATGGCGTTTTTCTGTACATTGAAAAACTGCTAGTCATCAAAATATCAAACGGTAATTCTACAGTAGACATTGGCTCAAGCCCAAACCAGCCCCAAAGTCGGACAAATAACAGCATAGATTTTGCTTTGACTGTGAAACTCATTTAAATAGTTGTAGTGTAATAGCTGTATTACTTCAAAAGTATTCGGCCCTTTCAATAAAAACGACACTAAGTTTTGCTTCTGCTTTTGTCCAGTTACTCTAATTATCCTCATGGCTGTATTTATTTATACACGTGAATGTAAAGTTGTTTGGATTACGCAATTAAACGATTTCATCTGTACACGACGAACGAAACTTTGCTTCACCGCAACTGATCTTTATTGGCGAGTTTTGCAACATGTACCCCCCTAAATTATCGACCAAAATTGCATAGATGCATATTTACATGAAATGTGCATGCACTAACATGCTTACAGTTATACATGATTGTACGATAATGACAAGGTAAAAAGAGGGAAACAAGTACTTTTAAATTAACAAAAAATTAAGATTTAGAGTAAAACATAGGAAGTACAGTTTTAAACAAGTCTGCTTTTGCCCAACCAAGGTCTGGTACAAAAAAACAAGAGAACAACAATTTTAGGCACACAAGTTACAGATTTGGAGAGAAGCTTGTATGTATATAGTAATTACAATAACGTTCCCACGATCGCTGTTGTCATCATCATTGCACGGTGATGACAACTTGCACTGACAACAGCAAGTATTTACTAAATGCAAGTTCTCTGGCAGTTATGTTTTTTTTAAAATTATTTAATTAAGAGAATAATTACTCTCAGAAATACAAGAACTGGTTGTTGATTATTAAGGTGTACATACAAGGAAAAAGGTGAAGAACCACTGTATTAAATTTTAACTTCAATTAAATAATTTGGGCATTTAAATGTCAATTTCTACTCCCCCATAATTTAACTGCAAACACTTTCAACTGGAGGAGAAAATAATATTGTGGTTTTGACATTTAAAATATTTGTCACAAAGCTTTGGCTGAACAACTGCAAATTATGTGCTGAGTCAAAGTGTAGTGCATAAGCAGAATTAACACACATAAACACTGTCTCCAACATTCACAACACCAGGTTTAACAACTGCCATGTGAATTCCCAACAGTGGATCGCGACCGTAAATATGTTTCAGCGTCTTGTCACATTGCCGATACCTGACAATGAATCAAATTGTGTACAATGTTATCTATTGCTAAAAGTATCACAAAGATACACTTACGTTTTTAGAGTTTTGAGTGGTTCTCCATCGCTATCTTTAATGCCAGTGCTTGGATCAACAGTTGTCAAAAGGCATCTACAACATGAGTAAGTTAATTACAAAACAGCAAGATGCCTAGAAACGTTTGGGATTCTACCTGGCACAGAATTTCACCAACTTCATTTCAACCCTTCCGACTTTGACACTTCTCCAGGTGTCCTAAAATGTTTTTTTTTCAAAAAAATGATAGGACCAGAAAAAGGGAATATTAAAAAGCTACCATTCACTACTAAAAATAAATGTTAAACTGTTTTTATTACACAACAACATGATACAAAGGTGGTAAAATTAAAAATTTACGCATTTTATAATACAATACTACTATTTTCTGCCTGCCAACTTTTGGTTTATCCTGAATTCGATGAGAGCTTATTTGCAAACAGAACTAGAAGTGGCGCTTTTCAGATATTGTATTTTGGCAGACACTATGACCCATTAAATATTTTTCCCTTGCAAATACTATTTTCCACTTTTACAATAAACACCCACTTTACGTACTACATTAACGTACCTACTTTGCTTGTTATTTTGTAAAAAAGTATTTTGCTAAAACATCTGGGTCCTCACACCATAGTAAATTTTAATTGGTTGTGCCTAATTTGTACCAAGCCTTTTTAGATCTGGAATGAAGCGGGAAATTAAAAAACACGATTGAAACTAGCTAAGAACATAGCTAAGCACTTTATGTTGTCCCACATGCATGTTGTGTCAATGTCATTAGCATGTTTTAACTTCAGATCATAAAAAATTATAGTGTACCAACACTAATAAATTAATACGCCATGTTATCACACAACTACATAACATCGTTCTCAACTGTGATGCACAAGCCATACGTAGTAACTTCCGGGCCACACAGTTGCAAGCAGACATTGACAGTAAAATTTTGATTTTAATTAAAATTTTTACACTTGATAAATGAGATGTAAGGTTTCATTTGTGTTTAGGTGCTGAACTACTGTATATGGAAGTAAAGAAGCAGGACTGCTTTTAAAGGTAAACAGATTTAATAAAGTAATAAAGTGTAACATAAATGATGTGTATTGAATGCCCATTAATGTGTGAGGCAGCGGTATGATACCTAATGCTATGAAGTGCATGGGTCCCCACACATGCAAAGTTTTACATGATGCGTTTTTCTGAAAACATGTCCAGGCTATACATGTAAACAAAGCAATCAGTGCACCACAATGACATGTTCTACAAACTGTCCAAGTTGCATCAAGTTTGGACATTGTTTAATAATATTACACATTTTAAGGGGCTAGTGGGTAAAAAACATCAAATATTGCACCATGACAACATGTTATGCAAACTGTCCAAATTTCAACCAGCTCAGAGGTTGTTAAACTATTTGCCCCATTTTAGGGGGCTAGTGGGTAACTGCTGTGGCTATAGGGTAAAACACATCAAATATTGCACCACAATGACATGTTATGCATGGTATACAAACAAAATGTTTTACTCTTTTGGGGCTAGCGGGGTAACCACTGGGGCTTCATGGTCAAATGAAACACATGGCATCCATGATTATATCTACCAGCTGTGAAAGTTTTGTCCAAATCCACCAAACCCTTCATGGCAAAATGACATGGACAAGCTCGGGTAGAAAAAAAAGAAAAAACAAACAAACAGAGTGAAAACAATGTGTCCCCTTTAGGAAGGGGACCTATAATAAGCTAGTGTCAATGAATTAAGTTTGTTTTGTCACAGAGAGGCAATTTTTGAGAGTAGATTTTTTTTCTAGTACCAACCTCTTCATAAGCTGAGCAACCAGTTATTAAAATACTTGGTCTGAAGTTTCTTGCAGAAACAGATATGTCCACTCTTGAGTTGATGTCATCAACAGATGCTTGAGACAGAATGTTACAGGGAGCACAGTCATGATACAAAATCTGAGAGGAAACAAAGAATGAACATTTTAACGAAATTTTTGTCAAAATCCAGGATCACATATTGTTTGTAAAGAATGAAATAAAGGTTCCACACAAAATCGAAGCTGTTGATTATTTATTTATTATGTGGCAAAAATGACACACTTAGTGTATTTGTAATAATAGGGCAGGTGAAGGCAAGNTTAAGATTTAGAGTAAAACATAGGAAGTACAGTTTTAAACAAGTCTGCTTTTGCCCAACCAAGGTCTGGTACAAAAAAACAAGAGAACAACAATTTTAGGCACACAAGTTACAGATTTGGAGAGAAGCTTGTATGTATATAGTAATTACAATAACGTTCCCACGATCGCTGTTGTCATCATCATTGCACGGTGATGACAACTTGCACTGACAACAGCAAGTATTTACTAAATGCAAGTTCTCTGGCAGTTATGTTTTTTTTAAAATTATTTAATTAAGAGAATAATTACTCTCAGAAATACAAGAACTGGTTGTTGATTATTAAGGTGTACATACAAGGAAAAAGGTGAAGAACCACTGTATTAAATTTTAACTTCAATTAAATAATTTGGGCATTTAAATGTCAATTTCTACTCCCCCATAATTTAACTGCAAACACTTTCAACTGGAGGAGAAAATAATATTGTGGTTTTGACATTTAAATTATTTGTCACAAAGCTTTGGCTGAACAACTGCAAATTATGTGCTGAGTCAAAGTGTAGTGCATAAGCAGAATTAACACACATAAACACTGTCTCCAACATTCACAACACCAGGTTTAACAACTGCCATGTGAATTCCCAACAGTGNCTCTTCAAGTGGGTTGTTAAAAAGGGATTTTTGTTTGTATTAAACAGTAAAAAAACAAATCTCCTTGTTGCCATGATCAATACCTTTCCAGAGTCGACACTTGCAGTTTCATCTTCTCCACGGGTATCCCTGGGTTTTCCATTTCTTGGATAGTATACCAACCTGTAGTCCACACCAAAGTATTTTTGCAACCACTGAGCTGCTTCATCACCACAATCCACTCCTGCTATATCATCACCCCATACTCTGTATTCATGCAAACATGAATGATCAGTTACAAATAATCCCCCACCAAAACTTTTTGGTTCCACTATTGAATGGTGTTTTTTTAAATATTACTTTGCGAAACTTAAGAAATCCAACTCAACATACAAATATATAGAAATATACATGTTTTTAATTCTAAGCGTATTGCAATCCCAAAATGACTTGCATTAAATACCACATGCAGTGCTATTGCTTGTAAGATACAAATTAAAGCTTTTGCAACTTTTTTGTTTCTGTGCGAATTACGCATAAAGCCAGAAAATTTTCACAAAAAATGCAACCATGGTGCTAAGCAGGTATTGGAATGCTTTATGGAAGCAAAACAAAATTTCATAACATGATTGTTTCTGCATGCATAAATGTAAGGGTCCCCACACACATGCAACTGCTAATTGGTAGCAGTAATTGGTAAAAGTGTATTTAAATGCTTGCCATGTGCCAACCATCAAAATTTGCATTTACTTTGATATAATGACAGTTTCCGAAAGTTTACGTTTGGAGCCATTTGGTACCATGAACCGATGGGTATACAAGGTCAAAAAGTTGTCATGGCAGATGTCTATCTATCATGTATGAAAATATGAAGCAATTCTGACAACTTTTTTCCCAACAGAAAGCTGTAAACGACTGATAACCATAGGCGCAATTTGGCACACCCGAAAAAAATTATGAAGTCTGTGCCTATGCTGATAGCAATACCAAACATCAGATAGAAAAATGAGGTTGTAAACAATATGTGTTCTCCCAGAAAAGGGGCCCAAAACAAATTACCTGCAGTTCATAGCATTAGAAACATCAGTTGGGATCGGTACAACAATATCTTCCATTTCTGGTCCGGAAAGCGTTATGGAATGGGAACTTGCATGACTCTTAACCAAAACTAGTCGAGGTTCTTGCCTTCCAGTCACCATTTTGCCATTTGGACTGACTACTAGGAAACATCTGCATAAAAGTAAAAAGAAAAGATTCAGGCCCCAAAAACATTACAAAACTCAGGACAATCAGAATTTATTTTGCGGCTTTTCGTAAAATTTTAAGCAAATCAATACAACTCTTTACTGATTAAGCAATAACCAATGTTGATCATCTAACCCTGTCAATGTATTTTAATTTAACTTACTTTCAATGACACTACAATGTATAAAATAGTAATATTGTGGGACGATAAAAAGTGGCCACTAAGCTAACATAAAAAACTTTAAAAGGGGTCTTGTTTGAAACATGTACTGTAAAACAAAGTGTATAATATGTCATAAAACTGCTTGGTGCAGGGGGTGTTTCATGCAGCCAATGTGATACATTTACTGCATACATAATAAAACAAAAAAATAGAAGATGGCCCAACAAAAAATACCTGTCCCCTGCATGTTCTGTGTCAACTTTGCCAAGGCCGAATGGAGTACAATTTGCTGATTCTAGTTCCTCCCCCCTTGAAGATTTAATTGGATACAAGTAGATCTTTGAAACAGTTGCAACTTTTCGCCAGGAGTTCCTTTTCTTTTTAGAATTCAATAGAAAAGCAAAGGTAACAGCCACAGCTAGCGCCACACTGCTACCAACTATGATTTGGTTTGTACTTAAACCCATTGTTAGCGCAAAGCTTGTGCAGTACCTTAATATTAACCTGTGACAATGACACACTGGATAAACCAATACGCATGAAGGAAATATAAAAATGACGAAGCAAAATTGCATTTTAATGATTGCAGGATTAAACAAAAGCACACATAGAACCACTTCTGTGCAGAATCAACATTTTAGTTATGCTCCAGAGTGATTATAACAGTGTTCTACACGCACATTTCTAGGTTGACACAGTAAACCAGTAAAACCCCCTTGATTTGATCACCATAAAGGTGGACAAACATATTTTTCATCCACAGATATGTATTAATACACTGCTTAAAATTTTGCCAAAAGCATGTGGATCTTTACGAACAAGTGCCTAGCAATATTGCCAATAGCCGATAAAGCACCAAAAACATGCAATAATATGCCAGCAAACACTGCCATAAACGTGCATGTCTTGTTGTGAAATAACGGCTGGTTTTAATACACAATTCATGCGGTAAGAATGAATTGTCAGCACAGTTTTTTGCTGAATGAGTACAAATTGCAGACACCCGGGTCACAGACCAATCATTGGGTCGGATTGTTTACACTTTGCACGTTGCGTACCTGTGACCTTTGTGACGGTTCAATAACTTTCAGGTCAAGGAGTCAAGCTTTGCCGGTTTGTTTAAATAATTACAAAAAAACAGGAAACCGTTCCGTATCCCAAAGATCGAAAGAGTATGTCATAATCGATTTGATAAAAATAGGAAAGTAGTATTTTAGGTGCAATTTTGACAATATGGACACATTTCGTTTATTCATTGGGCGATGCAGGTTTTTATCCTGGACCTTTAAACAACCAGCCTGTGTGCCTGTAATTGTGTAAAACATGACAACGATGTTATGATTAAAGTACTGTACTCAGTGTACTGCCAATTTAAAACTATTCAAAAAAATGTCAGTCACGTGACTTAACGTAACGTGTCTGTTCCGTCATAGACATTGTAGTTTCTGCAGCTGACAGTTATTTGATTGACGCGTTTTATGTAGTGCAATACCTATGATCGTTTGTTGCTCTTTTTTTAAAGGTTTGCTTATTGTTTTATTCTGCCTCACAATTTGTCATTTCCCAATCCGAAGTGAACAATACACAATGCATTTTGTTTACATCTAAATTAAACGTTAGTGACAGTTATTATTAACCTAAATATAGTCTAGAAGAGAAGCCGAATAAAGATTGCAGTCTTAACGTTAATTAAATTAATAGTAATAATGTTATAAGTTACTGTAACCACTGAGCAATCTTCGGGCTGCTAACTGACTGTTTGATGCTTCGTTTTTAACAAAATACTGTGTTGTAGCACTATGTCTGTTTACTGGTTTGTAACTGTTACTTTATTAACTGTAGCCCATTGTGGGGAGCATTTTTCTCCCCTAAAAGATGACATAGCCTACAGAATCAATTGGCTCCAAAACTCACTAGAAAGTGGAAGTACAGGACTGGAATACAGTAAAGACAATGCTTTTGTTGTGACATCTGCCAACAACGAGCGCTATACATGTACTGTTCCAACTAAAATATCTTTAACAGACAAGGATGGGGACCCTACGATTGAGGAATCCACCCCACCCCATGCACTTCTTGCACCAATTTTTAAAAAGAGAGTCTGTACATACAGGTTTGAACCATACTGGACATATGAGCTGTGTCACGGCAAGCATATTCGCCAATATCATGAAGAGCGAGTCCGAACAAGTGGCAAAAGTGACGAGACTGATGGTATTGTCATGCAAACTGAGAGTGGAAAGAAAGTGCTTGTGCAAACTGCTGAAGACAAAAGTAGTTATGTCAAAACAACAGAATATACTTTAGGGCAAATTTCGAACAACATTGATAAAGAGGGATTTTTAATTAACCCTGGCAAGTTGCCACTTTCTTCTGAAGATATTCCTTTTAAAGTCATAGATGGTGTGAAAACACCATATTATCCAGTTGTTATGGCTGATGGCACACCATGTGATCTAAAGGCAAGTGTGATTTTAATCTGTAGCTGGTGGTTGAATCATATTGAAATTATTATATATTTTTTTCAGTCTGGTTCAAGTCGACGGAGTACCATCATTTATATATGTAGGCCAACTGGACGCAATGAAATTATATCCGTAACTGAAACAAGTTCGTGTGAATATGAGTTGATTGTGCCTTCACCAGACCTGTGCCGCAACCCACTGTATAATGTAAGAACATAAATGCATGCCAAAGCCATTGAAAACAAAAAAAACTATATATTCTGTACATAAAAGCAAATGTAAACAAATTGAATGGAAGTCTGTGTCCAAATTGTTTTTGTTTGTGCCCCTAGATTGAGGGTAAGGGTGTTAACGACATTCAGTGTGTTCCTATTGATGGTTCTCCAAGAAAACCTAGATCCCTCTTTGATGTTGAAGAAGCATTAGCAGGTATGTGTATAGCATTAAACTCTTTTTGTTGCAAAAACATGATTGCATGCCATTTTGGTTTTGCATAACGTTTATATAGCTACTGTCATGAAACAATAGGTAAAAAACTTAAAATGTTGGCTTGCCTATCCCCACTGTAAACAATAAAATAATAGTGTTTTTTGTGCTGTGTTAGTGTCAAAACAACTATCCAACAGGGTTTCTTTCAGTGGTTCCTTATTCTGTCGAACCCCAATCTCTTTCCTTAGAACGAGTGGCAGTATAGGAGTCTCTGGTCCCACCAACGCCCCCCAGTTGAATTTATGCACCAAAACCCAAAACTCACTCTCTTGTAAGCCCCCGTCACATAACACCTTGTAATAACGGTGGAGCTGCAGCGCATTCTACCATGATCCACCCATTGTGCTCTCCATTATTTTCATGCCTTGTAGCATCTCATCATTTCGCAGCTATTTCTGGGTTGGTTTGCCTTTCAATAATCTCAACTCATCCTCCTAAGCTTACTGGATGTTGCTCAGAGAAGTACACTACAGTTTAGGTTTCAATTAGCAAACCAAAGAAAAAGCAATTGGTTTTTTGTCATGTCGGTTAGAACAGGCTTGGTCAACTAGAATTTTTAAACTTTTCAAAATTAGATTTAAGCAAAAATAATAGCTACAGTTTTCTAAATTTGATTAGAATTGGTATCACCAAATCACCTAAAAAAACAAACAAAATAAACTAGCTTGATTGAACTAGAACTACATTTCTGATTTCATTGTGCTTTTCTTGCGTAATACATGTGTTTATATCACTTGCTCAAAAATGCTGTTTCACTGTAGTTGCAACAAAAATTAGATTGGAACTAAAATAAGAGTACACAAGCTGTTTACAAAAAGATTTGAATTTGGGTTATCATCAATTTGCTTTATTTCTCGAATTTAGGGATCAAAACCTTTTTGAGCCAATGCCATCATAATAAGGTACTAAAAGCAACACTGCCACCGTAATAGGGATGCACTAAATTTAAAAATGCCTAAAAACATTGTAAACATTATGAGGATCTGATAGTCAGTCATTGTGGTATTATTTACTTAACACACCAAACAGCTAAACTTTGAGGTCACATGTTGTGATATCCATTACAAAATGCCTTAATTAATGACCCAGACAAATATGCATAACTATAACACATCTGTGGGTTGGGATTTAGGAGATAAATAGTTCAAGATTACCAAATTTTGTATTTTGTTTTTCAGCCTCTGAAAAACAGTCACAAGTCACACAAAATACTGATGAACCAGTAAAAAATGAACTACGCAGGGTTGAGGAAACATCCATATCACCACTTGTGGACAAATCGCTGCTAAAAGACTTTTTGTCAGGAAGCTTTTGTTTAACGGGTGGAAGTGGTTGGTGGAGGTAAGTGCAAATGGTAAAAAGTCAATTTCTTTGAACCTATTGTATGTCTGGACTTGATCGGACTGACAAATTTATTCAGAATAGGTGAAGATCTTATCCAAAGTCGTTTGTTTCAAGCCTAATGTTATCCAGATAGTGGTTGATCAGAAAATTTACCCTGATTCTGAAAAAAATAAAACACTAAAAAACATTACGCAGAAGACTGTGGATAGTCTGATATTTACAAATTAGTACAAAAATTGATTAGGAATAAACTTTTTAGTCTTTCAATCTTTACCTAGACACCAAAAAATGCAACCAATAATGCTAAAATAATAATAAAAAAAATTGACCTTAACAACAGTGCTATTTTGTCTTGTTATGAAGGTTTGAATTTTGCTATGGAAAGCATGTTCACCAATACCATGATGATTCAAGATTGGGCAGAACAACAATTGTTGTGGGAACGTGGAATCTGGAACAACATGAGGAATGGGCCAAACTGAAGACTTCAAAAACTAAGATCATGAAACCTGATAAAACTGTAAGATTACACAAATACTCATTGGAAATTTCTTGGACCTTTAAGGTCTGCTGTGTAAAACTTTTGTAAGCAACTTTTTTCGAACCTAACAAATCTGTATAGTTCGAGAATATTTTGTGACCTTATTGTGGCCCATAGGCGTCGATTTTTTAACAAATTTTTTTCGTGTGGGGTGGCGAACTGATTAAATGCAAGCGGCATGACACGTGATCAAATTACCTACCGTACGCCTGTTGGTTTGTAGGGTCATTATACTATCTGTTATCACAAACAATATCGGTGCATACAGCACAAAAGATGTGTAAAATGGTACTTCCTGCGTTGCTTAATGAATGAAAAAATTTGCGTCGCTCGCCTCGCACGTGTTTGGTGTAAACAAGTCTTCAGAAAGTCCTTGTGTCGGCGCAAGCAATATATGTTTTGAAAGCAAGAATTTTATAATGAATCCAGGAAACTTCTGGGGTGGCAGCAAAGACTTTTTATTATAGCTGCCACCCCAGAAATTTTTTCATTGGGGTGGCCCCCACCCTTCCACCCCTGGAATCGACGCCTATGTTGTGGCCTTATACCAAAAACGCTTAATAAATTTAAATTTTTTTATACAGGGCAAGGCTGTTGTCTCAATGGTTCAGCACTTTTACAGCGGTGGTGACACATGTGATCTGACTGGCAAGCCTAGGCAGGTTGTGGTTCAGTTGAAATGCAAGAAAGATGCATCAAGCCCTCATGCAGTGACTATTTATTTGCTGGAACCCACAACATGTCAATATATTTTAGGTGTTGAATCATTGATCGTATGTGACCTATTGGATTCTGCTGACGATTTAGGCATGCTCAATACTGATTCTTTGCCATAGTGATTTTATTTTTTGATCGCTTGAGATTTTTATTTCTATTTTCAGAGTATATGCTGCTGCGCAAAGTACATTCAGTGTATTTGCGAAGGTTTTTGCTGTTACTATTCCAAAAAACGATCAAGCACTTTCTATTTTTTCTTAGTGTCGGTATTAGCCTTTAGAGCAAGGACGTATTTGGCGTCCAAAAGTGGAAACAATATTTTTGTGTTTTTGGAGCAACAAAGCTATTTATAAATAGTTTGAAAGATGCAATACAGGTTTCAACCTTTTTGTTTGGGAAAGCAACTATAGTTTGTCTGTTCCAGGGAGTCGAACCGCTTGTCATATATGGGTTCAGCTTCGGTTCGGTTTTTTAAGAACATTTAATTTACGGTTCGGGTTTAACGAAATAAACTGTTCAAACCAGTTCGCGGGTTCGGGTTCAGTACCGGTTCGACCTCCTGGTTTGTTCCTCACCTCTTTATCCGGTTCCCATTTAGTTTCCTCACCTCCAAATCTGGAATAAAACCCAGTGTTTCCAAAATTTAGGCGAACCAGCTACTTGGGTAGTACTGCCATATTATACAGAACAGCTGTAAATAAAACCAGACTTATGGAGTGTTTATTTGGCTTGGAAAAGAAATCGCAGCCACACATTTGCCCTGAAACAATCACCAAGCCGGAAATAGCTGCACAAAGTTAAGCCTTATGTAGCGCAAAAATGTAAAGGACGCAATTGGTGGATCAAGGTTGAACGCGCTGCAGCTACCTACACCGTCATTACAGGCGCTTTGTGGCATGGATTTACATCGGAGAATGACCCTACGCGTTGCACCGTCAGACAGAACAATCTGCAGCGTACTCGGACGTATTTGGCATCGATAATGACTTTGACTAATTAGGTTGTTAGATAAGACAACTGACAAGAATCACCCAATATCATTTTGTTTTAAATTTCAAAAAACTTGTCGAATCCGTAGTCCGTATTCTCCGTATTCTCGACACGCAAAACTCTACAAACTTGCGCTTGTATTTTGGAATCCATGGGCTATTAACGAATAGCTGAAAATGGGGTGAATCTGTAGTGACTACATAACCATAAAACAAAGGTTAACCCAGTTATCATAAAATGTGAAAACCTTGTGAAGAAATATAAATGTTTTAGTTGCCCAGCTTCTATGGGGCAAATGTGTTCTGCACAAAACGCTGTTTAAAACTTCCTTCCTTTCTCATGGACGCTCAACCAACGCTTTTGTATCGTGGGAATTTGCTTTGGCAAAGTAATGTTTCGTAAAGCTTGTGATATAAAGATTATGACACTCATAGGACGCTTGTACGCAAAATAAAAGTGAAGTGTTGATTTGTGGTCTGCATGATGTTGTTAGCTTTCAGCAACTCTAGGTGTGGTGAAAATGACCGCCAGTGACTCACAATTGACTTCACATAAAGCAGCTCTGCGTCGCCCTCCAGCAAAGACCGAAGTTATACCGAGCAAGTCACAGACGCTCTAGCTTTCGAGATCCCGAGAGCAGCCCTAGGGACCTAAAGCAAGAGCTGACCCAACCGAGGTCAGGCAGCCCTAAGGGCCATCAACTGCTTGACAATACAAGGTTCCTCTTCGCCGCCACACGAGGTCGCCTCAAATCCAACCCTAGGTCCCAAAATCCTTACATTGCACTGTACCGACTCTCAAAAGATGAAAGGATATGGGTGAAACACGGAGTTAAAAGTACACAACTCTACAGATACGCATCTATCATGTGTGCAAGGTTTAAGAGATTTGAACAACTTTTTCTGGACCCAAATTTGCCGTCAAACAGAAAAAATATTAAATATTGTTAACATAAACAAATATTTTGAATTGTTTTGTTGAGTAATAGTCAACTATAAACGAGCAGTAGGGAGCCTATTTTGTTTTGCTGTGTTTAATTCAAGTTCGTTTACCCGTGTAGGCACACAACTGCTTTGCGTCCGTTTCTTGTCGGTTACCAAATAGAATGACGCGTGCGCGCGATAAAGTATCTTGACTGAGTCAAGGAGCGTGTAGTTGAAAAGGGAGCTACACCAGTAACAACACAAGTAATTAGCTGAAATAAAAATTGCAGGCGTTTTTGCAACGGAAACTCGGGGTAGTTAAAGCAAGTTGCGAACGAGTTGCAAAAAATTTCAGCACGTAAAGTTTGAGCCAATAAACCTGTAGTTCCCAAACGTTGTGTGTACTCACGTGCCATTGTCACCATCGCTACAATCATTAAACGTTACAAGCTTACATTACAAGAACTGACCTATAAACTGCTTGAGTACAACCACCTTTGTGTCCATAGTTTGTGAACTACCAGTTTGCAGTAAACCATAAAGTACTATTTATAGTCTCGTTCCCTATTCAAGTCAACCTAGGCCTTAGTTGGTAAACAGCTGTGACCAGCAGAGCAGTCTGCAGTTTAAATAACTATCTGTTTCAGAACCAACAAGATTTTGATGTGTCAACCAGAGTTGGATCAATTACAATTTGAAATTGAGCTGAATGTAATTTTTTGGGTGTGATTGTAATTGTAGTTCAAACATTTTGAGTTTGTGTAATTGTAATTTGTTTACTATTTTACCCAATTACTTCTCAAATTACTTTTTTGCAAGAAACTTTTGCTACAGATTTTATGCAGCATTTGGGAAGCATGGCTCTACATTTTAGACACATCGACTGTTGTGTCGTTGTGTAAAAACAATGACTTGAAATAGAAAATTTTGTGACATCTAATTGTAATTTGTAATTAATTACAATTCTCAGAATGTAATTGTAATTGTAAATTATATTTCGTAATTGTAACTGTAATATAACTCAAAAATTTGTCAGAACGAATGTGAATGCAATTTGACTAAAATCATGTAATTGATCCAACTCTGGTGTCAACCCGAGGCCATCAGTTGCGTAATGCAAAAGCAAAATTTACAGAGGAAGGAGACTATAGCGATGAGTTTGTCAAATATTTCACGCACCTAAATAGAAGCACATGCTTAAAGTGACTCCGTTGCAGCATTGAGTGTTTGTATAGGTAACTCCTTTTGGTCAGATAGTAGGTTTTGGGCAACCAAATTGGCGTTCACTTATGCTTGCCAGGCGCGGCAAGTTTTATAAGCACACAGCAGTGATCAGACTAAGGCCCGGCTTCAAACACCCAAAGGTTGAAGACCCCTCAACCAAATACTCAATAAAACCTCTACTTTCGTAGGCTATATAGGTTCCCACTGAGTAAAAACAGAAATTGTGTGACGGAAAATAAACGGTGCTGTTCTAATGGAAAAGTACTGTTAGCGACTCCCTTGAATGCCTGTCTAACAAAGTTTTCAAGTTTTTTAAAACAACTTGTACCGATAACGAATTTTGCGAAATCAAAGCCGCATAACCGATAATCCTGCACGTTATAATGTGACGTGCGTTATAATATTTACATGCTTACTTGAATATCGAGTCGAATCTAGAAAACTAGATATTTAAGGTAGGTTACCTTAACTCAGTGGTTTTTAAAATGCTTGGCACGACATAATAAAAATGTCCCGCGATAGATTTCCAAGCGTGCCGAAATATTCGTTTTTGCAAAGTTAACTCGAAGAAAGTAAAAACAGCAGGATAGGTTGCTATTGTTGATAAAATGCGGATGCGCGAGACTGTAACGGTAGAGCCGATCGTTTTAATCGCATTTAAACTTATTGGGCCTACATACATACTTTTTCATTCATGAGATTTTTTGATAGAACATTTGTAATGAATAAAGTAGATTTTTCGGAAGTGCAGAAGTGCCCCCTCTTTCCCCTAGGTGCCGGCGCCAAGCAAACAACTATACACTCGTGCGTGTGCATAATGAAACATGCATGAGGTGACGTGGATAAAATGACAGAGTATAAGGCGAGAGTGTATAACTTTTCGTTCCTGTCGCACTTGACGACAAAGAGAAATAGAGAAAGAAAGTTAAGCTGATAGCACTGCAGTTTTTACGGGAATAGCGATTTATATGTTTTGGACAAGTGCGCATTCCAGTGTCCGTTTGATACAATCCATCTCTTATATTCATTCTAAATTTCGATTCGGGTTCAAACGCTAATTCGATTCGGGCTCAAACACTAAAAGAGCTACCCACCGGAACAATAAACAGAATTAAATGTGCCCTTTTATCCCCGACGTTTGATGTAACGCAGGTTTTGCGTAGGCGAAAATCCAATTTTGTGGAGCTTTCACAAGTTTCAGTTCTATTTCAGTAAAGTACTGAACTGTATTAGCATCATGCGGGCCATCGTCGTGTGGATTTTGGTTTTCTGCATTTTGGTGGATCAAAGTTGCATTTACCAAGCCGGTAAGTTGTATGTTTTGGGTTTTTTCGGGAGTCGTCAGTGCTAAACTTGCTGTTTTTAATATTCGTTTCATCATACTCTTTTACTCTTCACTTCAGTTGAGTTCTACAGTTTTCGGTTAAAGCAGCATTTGAGCAAACTGCTTCATGCCTCATCGAGCCATAAGGATAAATACAGGGCCAGACCAATACCATATACGGTCCTCTCGGAATTTTGTTTATTCGCCCCTCTGGCATAAAAATAAATCGAATTAACTTCACTCGTTTACAACTCGTTCGCTCGTTTCAGCAATGCTTTGTTTGTGCCGCAATCACGTGATTGTAAATTGTTTCATCACAAAGCAGCGTTGCGTGGTGTGCTACAAATAGTTACGGGACAAGAGTGTGGGTCGGTAACGCCTGGCAGGCGTGGCGCAATTCGCACACAAGGTGACTATTCACAGCACGTCAAGCGATACGAGTTGGTATTCCAATACACTTTTTTTAGCTGAGTGGCGTGACCTCTTTGTTTTCTATTGCTTAACGCAGTGCGAACCATTTTGATCCAATTGGCCCGCGACTGCGGTTTTTGAATTGTGTTACACACGATCCATCAAAGTTTGGATTAAGCTGCTGGGTGAAAGCGACTTGCGACTTCACGCAAAAGCTTTTCATGAAACTTTATTTACCGGCAAGAAGAGTAGCCTACATGGTCCTAACGCAAAACAGACCCCATAAGGCTGATAAGATCGTTGTGCAGTTGTGTATTTGCGCACTTAATTTATGGTTCAAAACTTCGAAAAAAACGCTGGCCCGCGGGCGTCTTTCCTGATTGTGATTGGCCCTCGTTAAAAAACGTTTGGACACCCCTGGCTTATGGCATAATGTTTAATGATACACTTGTGTTTATAACTAAAGATGCAGTACACTTAAAATGTGCTTAAAGTAGGCAACGCTATTTTTTCTTCATTGCNAATACGGCTTGCCCAATTTTTAAGGTGTTTTGTACGGTGGCCCACAAGTACAATTCAACAATTTTTTTGCAAACATTTCTTTTCAGTGCAAACATTGTTTTTCAATGCAAACATTTTGTTTTGAAGGCAAACATTTTTTTTTCAGTGCAACAATTTTTTTGCAGACAATTTTTTTTTCAGTGCAACATTTTTTTTGCAAACAATTTTTTTTTCAGTGCAACAATTTTTTTGCAGACAATTCTTTTGTGCCTTATTCGGCGTATCAAAAATGGGAAATTACTATTTTCTTCTTGCGCAATTCTGTACTCGGTAGCTATCAGCATCAGCGCCGGCCCAAGTAACATATTTAAACGATGTGACGTGTTGTTTATTACAGTATGTACTAAGCGCAAGCAGCAAAACTCAGAATTTTTGCACGTAGAAATGGGCGATACTCGCTTAACCAATTTGTACTTCACAACTATTAATCGCCTTATCGATACATTCTTNTGTTTAAGATGTACTAAGCGCAAGCATCAAAACTTTTTGCACCTAGAAATGGGCGATACTCGCTTAACCAATTTGTACTCCACAACTAATAATCGCCGCGACACATTCTTAACACCCACTAAAACTTGAAAAACATACGTTTCAAAGTCTCTGTGTGGCGGGGTTAAATATATGAAAAAAATACGGTTTGTTTACTTGTTAACTACACCACTGGTTTAAGTATATATTTTAAATGAAAATACAGTCCAAACAGACTAATAAAGTAACGGCAGGTGTAGCTTTATGGTCGAAAACTGCTCGCATAACGGGAGTGCGACTTGAAAAGCTAATAAACGTAGTAGGCTATTAAGTTTGTGGACTGTCGGAAATACTACAGGTACTAGGATGACACACTGACCAAGGAACTGCAGCATCGACGCAAACCACATTTATGCGTACAAAGGGTTTTGACAAAGGGAACGAAGGGCGTTGTGGTGCGTCAGTTTCATGACCAGTGATTTATTGGTTTTGATTTATTAACCAAAGCTCCATCCCTAGCCACGACCCAAACCTCAAACTTAGTGGCTGTAGTATTTTCGACAATCCGCAAAGCAAATAGCCAACTATGTTTATTAGATTTTCTACTCTCACCCCCACCTTACTAGTACTAACCGTTAGGCGTCAGCGTAAATGGTTTGATTATGTTACGGGGACCGCTAATTACTTGGGCCGATGCTGACAGCTTCCGCCAATAATTATTTTCTATTGTTTCAAAAAGGTCACAAACGGGGCAAGACACATTGAGGGTTATCGATATAAAGATACAATGCTGATTATTGTGTGCAAAACATTTTCAAAGTTTTTNATGCGTACAAAGGGTTTTGACAAAGGGAACGAAGGGCGTTGTGGTGCGTCAGTTTCATGACCAGTGATTTATTGGTTTTGATTTATTAACCAAAGCTCCATCCCTAGCCACGACCCAAACCTCAAACTTAGTGGCTGTAGTATTTTCGACAATCCGCAAAGCAAATAGCCAACTATGTTTATTAGATTTTCTACTCTCACCCCCACCTTACTAGTACTAACCGTTAGGCGTCAGCGTAAATGGTTTGATTATGTTACGGGGACCGCTAATTACTTGGGCCGATGCTGACAGCTTCCGCCAATAATTATTTTCTATTGTTTCAAAAAGGTCACAAACGGGGCAAGACACATTGAGGGTTATCGATATAACGATACAATGCTGATTATTGTGTGCAAAACATTTTCAAAGTTTTTTACGAACCCTATTGCCGTCATAATTACCAATCATTAAAGGCTAATTCTTCTATAGAGCGGTACACACCGTGCAAAATTCTTCTATAGAGCGGTATACACCGTTAATACACTTTAAACCTTGTTTTGCTTTAAATTGGAACGCTTGTTCGAGTTACTATAGCTGAAGACGCACATGAAGACATATGAAAGCCGAGAGTGCCTGGGTACATCCTGGGTGGAGTTTGATAACTTGAACCTCTTGTTATTTATACCAGGCTATTGAAGCGTAAAACAATATTTGCCACACGTTGAGCATTTTCCGTGTTTTGTAACGAGCCTTTTTGAAAAAAAAATAATGTGAAAATGGCTTTGAATGATTGTAAGCTTATTTATCAAAATGTTTGTAATAAATACGTTTAATTGTTCTGCAAGTGACATTTTTGTAATCTGCTTTTTAGGTACAATTCGGGTACTTTGTAGCAGAACCGTTAAAGTTCAAGTTTTTTTGTTTGCAAACTCTTTTTTGAAAATAGTCTGGTATTCTAATATGTTTACCTGCTGGTCTTGCTTATCCTCCTAAAAAATCTAAACCGTATTATCGAATTTCCTGGAAATGAAAAAAAGCTTTTGAACAAACGTAATTAGTGGGTTTAAATTTAACACTTACAGTCAGTGTTCACAAACTAATTGTTCAGTCTGTTTTTCTTTTTGTAGTGGCCCATCGCCGATCATCTTTGTCGAAACATCTTGCACGAAGAATATGTGGCCGATTTTGCAACAACGTGACAATAAAGTGTTCTCGATTTCGCTACAAGCGTAAGGATCGATTTTAGCATGCGTCAATTGTATGATGTTGTTGACGTGATGTGTTTTTGTGCAGGTATGTGTATGAGATGTCGAATCGGCTTCAAATGTTTCAGAAAGAGTCAATCGCTGTTTAGTTGAAAGCATTACGGTTGTATAGCCCTTGACCGCTTGTATATAGTTATTGACTGTGTGCAACGCTTTCATTTGTACATAAGTCATTCAGTGTACCTGCCCGGAGATGGGGAGTTATGTGTATTGAATCGGGGCTTAATAAAAATCTTTTGTTTTTAATACTTGTTAAATACTTGCGAACATTACACATATAAATTAGCCCAATGTGCTACTACAGGCTATACACGAAAACATTTTTTATTATATTTTTTGTGTAGAAATCATCTAAATATTATGATTATATATTTTATGAATACATTTGGGCCAAAATAATTGGTTCTTTTTAATCAAAAACATTGCTTGCTCTTCGTATGTATCTTTAAACAGAGAACGTTGTACAGTTTGCCAATATAATGCTTAATAACTGTATATGGGTCATGTTTTCATGAAAAGTGAATTGTCGAGATCAATGTTTACAGATACTGCTTTTTGGAACAACTGACGTTTGGCCATCGTCGTTTTGAGTTTTTTTTTAATAGTCACCAGTTTGATTGTTCCAACTGGACAAGCGGCATTAAAAAAAGCTGAAATATCTTCGTTTAGCAAAAGACTCACTGCTGGCGAAAAATGCACTCGCATTAGACCGTTTAACAAGGTACTGCTGACAATGTTTCTACACCGACACAAAAATTACTAATTTGAATAGTTTTACAACGTATACGCTATAACACATTATTGACGATAATCGATACTCAGTTAAGGTTTCTGGTTCTTCGGAAGTCGTTAACCTGTCAGGCTGATTTACACCAGATGTTGCCGCGAGATCAAAAAACCGTACCGCAAGCCGTTAAACGCATCTCGTGTGAATCAGCCTGACAAGTTAACGACTTCCGAAGAACCAGAAATCTTAACTGAGTATCGATTATCGTCGAATCGACATCGCGACCACATTAATATTCGACGTCGAACTGACTTCGTATGTCTGCTGCGATCTTTACAACTCAAACCCATGCCTTTCACACATAATAGGGGAGGAGCTGTCCTTTATTTCAGCCCACCGGAACTCAGCACCAAGATATAACAAACAATTTATTAAGGTTACATCGATAGGTGGTGACACTTTATACCGGGAGAGGAATCAGACAAGGGGTTTTACAATCAGACAATTAAGGGGTTAGCAAACTTTTAAGTAAAATAATAAAAGTGGCAATTACCCTTCTACCGAACTGTTAAAAGGACCAGACACACAGTACAGTTTGAAAGACAATGTAAAGTTAGTGACGTCACGAATCACGAAAGTTTGTTTGTTTGTTTCTTGTGGTCCAAATCATGCAGATNAATGTTTGCTTTCAAAACAAAATGTTTGCATCGAAAAAAAATGTTTGCACTGAAAAAAAATGTTTGCAAAAAATTGTTGATTTGTACTTGTGGGCCACCGTATACCCTCCTATCGAACTATTAAAAGGACCAGACACACAGTACAGTTTAAAAGACAATGTAAAGTTAGCGACGTCACGTATCACGAAAGTTTGTTTGTTTGTTTCTTGTGGTCCAAATCATACAGATTAGAATCTGTTGATTAAGGTAAACACTTCGCTTTTTTATCGAAGCAACTTTTTATTTGACCTCTTTGCAATAAATCTTTTTTCACTTGGTTCGAACCCAGGCGTTCTCCGGGAGGAATCCCGATCAGGTTTGCATAGGGTTTCAAAAATACGATAGAGCCTATACATAAAATACACGTGTAAAATACATGTTAAATACACAAAAAATATATCGACGGAAAAATACATGCATTTTTCGTGTTAAATAAAGGAAGCATCTGCTAGATACACGAAGTTTTTTGTCCTGATAGGTTCTCAAACCAGGGTCGGAAGGATGCTTCTGAATGTCACAGAATGGTACAAAGCAATCTGATAGCGTATACAAATGAGGCCTTTTAAGGTATAGCCTACTGCGATTTTAGAGCCATGTTTATTCTTTTCTATCAGCGTATAGTGATTATGTATAATACCTTACTTGCAATGGCCTTACACTCAGAACTACAGATGAGTAATAAATGACTAACGTGAAATAAAGGTGGAATGTACCAAAATATGGACTACTTTTATTGGTATAGTCACTCTACCCAGGAGTTTTAATAAAAATACGAAAATTACACAAAAATTACATGTCCTTTACAATTGCATTTTACACACAACAAAAAATACTGTATTTTGAAAAGTAGGTTTGCAAGATGGTTGTCCTGCTTGGCACCCTCAAGTGGTCAAATTATTATAAACACTGTCAAATTGGATTGCATTTTACATGTTGTGCATGAAGTCATTGGATACTTGCATGGGTTATATCATGTGTGGATTAAGCAAAAAAACATGATTTTTCTGAAAGTACAACAACAAATTAAAATTATTTTTTTGTATGTAACCCTAAGTTCCTAACCCAAAATTGTTGGCGTGCATAATAAAACTAAAACACTTGATTCATTACAAGCAAAGGTTTGTTTGAAGTTTGGAACCCTGCATTTCTGCCTGCGGAAAGCCTGCTTGACAATCATTCTATGGAAACTAAAGTATATAGAAAAATAATGTAAATCAACATAGTAAATATGTAACGATTTTTATACGTTATAGTGTATTTCAAATGTCGTGTGGCAATGTGGTGACTGGCGAAAGCAACCTTTTTAGTGTATTCAGAATCACATGCAGCACTTCAGGAAATAGAAAAGGGTAGCACTAAAAGCAGAAAAACGGAAAAGCGGGAAAAGGACACTATTGGGCATTTCTAAAAGAGGGAAAGAAATGAATTCAAGAAAAACACGAAGAGTGAAACTTTTCAACATGTGCAATTAATGTGATGTCGAAACACAATAAAACATTGTACAAGTCATGCCAATAAGGCGATGTAATAACATGTATAATATAATATGTAGCCTATACAAGTTTTGGGAAATCTTTAGACTCGGCAGTTGGAAAACGCGCTGGGCAAAATTCGGAAACAAAATCGGTTGGTATTTGCCGATACTGGAAGAGTCGTTTATAAAAAAATGTTTTGTAAACGCAATCGTACTTTAGTCTCAAGGAACAGAAATCCCTCATATATTACACAAAAAGCCTGAAGAAAATACGGAACAAACGTTTTGTCCACTGGGTTGCATAATTAACAAGCTGTTTGTCGTTCAACCAGTGTAAAACCTTACTAAAAGAACTTTTTTTGTTGGATAACTTGTAATTTTGCTGCCGTTTCGCCTACCAGAGCGACGGGCTTCTTCAGAGCAATAAAGCGGAATCGTTGCGAGCCCATGAAGATTACGGCAACGCAGTAGGATACCAAACCAATAGCGTAACGACCGATATGTTTTCCGGGAGTATTTTTGGTAAGCTTGCACACTGTTTGAACGACAAACAGTTTGTTTATCCTGAAGAAGTTCACGCAAGATTGTCGGACAGTTTTTATGTTGCACACTTTATATAATGCATACATACATACATAAAAATAACCTTTGCTGTTAGTAATGAAATTTGATGCATAGAAAAACCAGTTAATTGCGTTAATTAAACTAAGTTATGAAAACAATTTTTACACGATCTTTTTTACATTGCAAAGTACTACTTTATTGTAGTAATATTCGATAAGTTAGTTACAGTTGCATATATACAAGTTAACGGGATTACTTTCCAAAAACCATAAGCATTTTATATCTAAGTTGTTTGCATGTCTCTGTGTGGTTCTCATGTCTTTCACAGCCCTATTTATTTCCAGTGTTGAGTGAGCCTGCTCAGCAGTTTGTGACATTACGCAGATGTGTTCTTACATTGGAACAATCAATAAATCGGAAATAGCTGCGCAAAGTTAAGACGTTATGAGGCGCAAAAATAATGGAGGCGTTATGTGACGGGCTCACAAGGGAGTGAGTTTTGGCGCATTGTGAGAATTTTGAGGTGGACGTTGGTGGGACCAGCCGAGGGGGCTCCTATGTTGCCACTCGTTCCAGGGAAAGAGAGCGCATGATGGGGTTCAACAGGAAAAAAAACACCGAAAGAAACCCTGTCGGATGGTTTTAAGGCGCAGAAGAAACGTGTCAAAAAGGTTCGACTAGAACATAGGCGAGTATTAGTGCTGTGTTTTCAATGTTCAATATTTGCGCAGAACACAAACGAAACCACGCAAAATGCTACGTGAGCTGTAGATTTAATTGTTATAATTGCGTGTAAATGTGCAACATAGCGCCGTCCACAAAAACGCGTCAGTTTGAAAATAAGAAACAAAACTATGTGCTGTTAGTGACGTGTAACAGGTGAACGGAACATGGTTTTGTTGGTGGCTTTAGATTCGAGTCGGACAAAGGTCAAACATGACTCAGCTAAAAATGGATGACACAGACTTACAAGTGTGCGTTTCGGAGGAGGAATTGGACAAAAGAAAAACAAGACATGGCGAAATAAGGATGACAAAGACAGGCAGATATACTTTTCACGAAATTGATGGAAAAATCTGCACCAGTGGTAATAGTCCTTTCTCAATACTTGTAGGCTAAGTGGTTCGCTATCCCTTTTCCGTCATGGAAGAGTTTTTGCAAAACAACTTTTCCAGAGACCTTTATTAAATTTTGTAAACCTGTTTTTTTGTTATCATTGTCTTGTATTTCGTTTTGCAGACTTTCAAGATGTTTGTGATAAAAAATAAACCTTTTTAAAAAACTCAGGTCATGAATTCTTCGGACAACAAAGTACCGGATTGCATTTAACCTACTAAACTAGTCCAATGTATGTGACCCATGATTTATGTTTGTGATACTATTGACCTGTATGTACAAGCTCTAATACAAAAAAGTTGCAATTCACATTAACTGTGAGGCTTGTGCAAAAGTTAACTTTTACCCAAAAGCTTCTTTTTAGATACCCCAAACCCAAGTTTTAAACAATTTTTTCCAATCGGAATTACTATTATAAACTTACAACTTGTTAATTATGTTCAGCTCAACACTTTTGAAACCCATGTTAATAACAAAGCAACCTAGTTTAATTGCAAAAATATATTTTTGAGCTTCCGAAATCGAACGAAGGGCACAAGGTTTCACAAATCACAAAAATGGCGTTGAGGTGAAATCACAACTACTTTTGTTTGTTCAATCAGTCAAGTAAACCTAGATGTGCCTGGATGAATGGATTGAGGTGCTCGACCCTTACACCGACACAACAAAAACCTGATGGAGATGGTGTCGGTTCAAACCCCGTGAAAAAAAGAGTAAACTTTGATGAGCTTAACAGCAAATATCCGCTAGTAGTAGTTAATTGTGGTGTTGGTGCAAAGCCAAACTTGATTAAAAAAAACAAAATCACCTGACAAACTTTAAGCCATCTTCTTAAAAAAACGTTTATTTTGGCTTCTTGATAGCAAAGACACCAATGTATTTGGCATTTGTTAGGTTGATATTCTGTTGTTATGCATTAGTATACAGTGTGGTTCACAAAGCTACAACTGTGTGTCCCTCCACAGGTTTTTGCAAGTCAAAGCAATGTGTCCAAGAATCTTGAGTAGGGTCGTAAACTTCAACTGAACTAAGAACACCATGACGTTCCCAACTGAAACCACTCCTGTACAACAAACATGTTCAACAGAACATCTGAATAAATCTTGCACATACGTATATACATGGCTGTGAAATCCAAATCAACTTTTACATTATGTCTGAGGTACATGGAAATGATTTTATTTTGCTGTTTGAAATTTAGAAAACTATTCCAGTATTCAGTCAATCCAACTTCATTAAGGTCTTTAGGCTCTATTGCACACATGTATGTCATATCAAATTACATGACTGAGGAAGAGGATTTAAAAAAAGTTTTTTTTATTACACTTTTAGGAATTAGATTGTCATGAAACTAGAGAGGTGACATTCTCCATATTTTCATTCCACATACACTACCACCCCAGATTGATGTTTTCCACATGTACCATTTCCTTCATTATGTTGGATATATATTTTAATGTCTGCATAACATTGGGTCCCAAATTCCCTTGGCATTTTATGACATGATTGTTTCTGCTAGCATAAACATATGGGTCCCCACACACATGCAGTTTCAACTAGAAGGGTAGCTTTCACCATATTGCCATTTCACACACACTATTTCAACACATTTAAAAATGCCATATTCACTGTTTTTTTGCTATATTGGGTCCCAAAGTTGCCTATAGTTTTTATGACATTATTGTTTCTGCAGGCAGAAACGCATGGGTCCCCACACACGCAAAGTTGTAGAATATGTAATTGCCAAGATACATGTAACAGTTGTAGCAGATATTTAAAAAAAAACTATTATTGTATTATAATTTAATTCTAAAGTTGGTGATTTTAACTGACAACAGGAATTAGACACCACCATGACCCAATATAGAAATTTTTGGGAATAGTAGGTTGACTGATGGGGCTACATATAAAACACAGCAATTGATACACCACAATTGCATGTTCTACAAGTTGTCCAAATTTTATCTAATTTGGGCATTGTTTAATAATTTACCCCATTTTTGGGGGCTATCCGGACCAGGCCCAAAGGTTAAACTCACCCCCAAGACCCAGTCTACCAATCGCAAAATTTCCTCCAACAAAATATTGCGTACCAACAGTCATCAACTACAAAATTTAGAAAGTGTTTAACATGGAGATTTCCCTTGTCTCTATAGATGCATTGTGACTTTATCAACTCAATATTCATGCCTCATACTATTGGTTTCCACTCGCCCGCATAGACAGACAACACTGCGATGTTATTTGTCTGGCATGGTAAAGCCAGTGTGTGTCATTACCAAATTGTGCATATAGTCCACACTAAACTAACGTTTGTGGTGCGCACGCATGTTAAAAACGTTTTACAATTTTGGGGTTAGCGGGGTAACCATTGGGGCTGTGGGGTCAAAAGAAAACAAATGGCACAACTACATGACCATATCTACCACCTGTGAAAGTTTCATTCCAATCCAGGAAACATTTCATACCAAAAAGGTGCAGACAAACTTGCAGGGGAGAAAAAAAAAACAGAGTAAAAACAATATGTGTCCCCTTCAGGGAAGGGGACCCATAAATAGTAGCGATGTTTTAGGATGAGACTAGTTTAAAAATCGGTGGAAAAACAAAAAGTAAAGATTTCCACTTATATTCTAATCAAATCATTTTTTAAATTATGCCAGTTGCAATCTCACTGTAAACAGCACAATTTAAACCCCACAGCCCCACTTGTCGATAGTTTGACCTACAGTGACCTTTCGCCGAGCCGCAACAAACTCTTAACGAATATCTTCAGCTCGGTTTCAGTAATGTACTATAAATTCAACAACAACAACATTACGCTTCTAGACCAACTAACTGTGTGCTTACATGTTTTTGTACAATAAAGTAAAACTGTAAATGAAAGCAAAGTTATTGTAATGTATCACCTTTACAACGTTATTTACCGGACGCATTTTGGTTTACGCTACGCAATCACCTAAACAAGTGATGAAATATAAACAGCTGAGCTTTGTCCATCATAAAACATAATTAAAACGAAACCCCGCCTGGCTGCACCCTATAAATGCCCATTTATGTGTGAAGAAGCAGCCTGTGACCAACCGCTGAGCATCGCGCCGCTTGAGTCGTAAACTCGTCCATCGCTCCCTCGCGTCTGGTCATGTTGCATTTGGGGGAAAACAGTCAGCGTTTAACAAGTATTTGCAGCTGTAAGGGGAAATACTTGACCGATCATGCTAAAATTTTAAACAACCAATGAGAAGCACCCTACATATATACATTTTAAATTTCAATATATTTGGATTAGTATGTCTGATGTAAACGGCATGTAAAAAACAAACTGAATATTTGGGGTTAAAAAGGTACACAATGGGTGAATCCAAATTAAAGTCACAAAATACTTTAAAATACTTAAAATAAAAACGAACAAATTAACCACTGTGCCGCACTGTCTTCTACATTACAAAATAACAAACATATTAAGGTCACCACTGCGCAATTACAGCTTGATTTTAATCACATTTATGTGTTGAGTAGCAGCCTGTAACCAACCGCTGAGCGTTGCATCGGAAACTCCTCAATCATTCCCTTGCGTCAGGTCGTTTTGCATTTGGGGGAAAACAGTTAACACTCAAACACACATATTTGCGGCTGTAAGAGTAAATACTTGATCAGGCTCAAATTTTAAACAACCAATAAGAAGCACCCTACATATCTATGTCCTAAATATTAACACATTTAAATTAGTGTATCAGAAGTAAAGGGCATGTTAACAAAAAACTGAATATTTGGGTTTAAAAAGGTAAGAAATGGGTGGATCCAAATAAAAATCACAAAATATTTAAAAATACTTTGCATTGTATCAATTATCCAAGTATGAACATTCTAGGTGACTCACTTTGTAAATATTGTTGTTTTAAAAATTTCACGTTTTGGGGGCCTGTGGGTGAACTGGGGTAAAAAGTTGTCAGTACATTACTTCAGAAACCCATATATCATGCGTGGAAATTTGAAGACTCGTATAATTCTTTCTTGACCAAAACATGGGAACAAACATATGTAAACAAAAACCTGGATATTTGATATTAAAAAGGTAAAAAATGGGTAAATCCAAAGTCAAAATATTTTTAAAATACTTTGCATTGTATAAACTGTCAAAATAGGAAACTTCTAGGTGACTTACTTTGTTAAATATTGCTGTTTTAAAAATTTCACATTTTGGGGGGCCTGTGGGTGAAGGGGGCCCTTAATAATGACATTACAATAAAACAACTCCTACCCCTCTAGTTTTCCACCAGCAACATAAATCTTTCCGTTTATCACACAAGCTCCATGATATACATGTCCAGTGTTTATTGGTGCAAGTGTTCTCCATTTACATGCAACTGGATCGTAACATTCATGATGAAATGATGATCCCAATCCACCTGTCAAGAATCAAAGCATTTTGAGTTTCTTGTAGTGTGGTATTGAAAACCACTTTGACTATTAAAACTAAAGAGTTGGTGTACCATTTTATTACATTGGATTTAATACTTGTATTACATTGGAACCCTAATTTCCTTGAAGTTTTGTAACATGATTGTTTTTTTGCTAACATGAACGTATAGATCCCCACACACATGTAATTGCTCTTTGGAAGTATTGTTAATAAGGCACGGTAAGTGTCAGACTAAGCATGGTGGTTAAGTATCAAAGTAAGAACACTTTTTAGAATTCAACCAAATCATTTCCAACACCATGCCAATTACAATCTCAATGTCAAAACCATAAATTTCAACCTCGCAGCCACACTAAAAAATAGGTTGACCTACAGTAACCTTTAGCTGAGTCACAACAAACTCTAAATGGCCCTTTTATTAATGTGGTATAAATTTAACGACAATGTTTTGCACTTGACAGACCAAATTACAGTGCACAACATCAGATACCCATCTATCATTTGTGCAAAATTACACAAATGTGACGACTTTTTCTTGGCCAAATGAGAGGATCAAACTCACATTAAACAGAATAAAGGAAGTAAAGAAAACAAAAACAGTATGTGTCCCCTTCATGGAAGGGGATGCAAAAAAATCCGGATTACCTGAACATCAGATCAATCAAACCTCCAGTTTTAAATGAATTGGGTGACGGTCTGGATTAACCGAGGCGCACTGTACTTTTTTTCTATTTGGGAAAAATGCCAGCTAACAAAAATGCAGGTGTCTGTGTTTTTTTAGAAGAAACAGTGTTTTTTAAAATAGAACATCAAATTGTTTGTTGTAAACAGGGCTTTGTTGCAAAATAATGTTGCTTAAATCATCAATAGAGAAAGTCTGTGACTTTGGAATCATTTGAAGATAAACTTGCAACTCAGGTGAAGACCAAATGTCGGTCCAGTAATAAAACTGTGTTTGCTTCATTATGCCTCAAATATTTGCACATGATTACCTGTGACATAAATCTTTCCATTTAATGCAACACAAGATAAACCATATGTTGCTGATTTCTGATTCATTGGTGGAATTAAATTCCACTTTGAGGTTCGCACATTGTAATACTCACAGGAGTTGTCTAATCCAGCAACACAATAAAGTAAATCTGTAAACATGTTTGATATTAGACACATTCAATAAACATGGTTTGAATCAATATATTTTGAATACAGTATATAAGCAACAAGTTTATTTGTTGTAAAAATATTACTTGTTTGTTCAATAAAAAACCACATTCTTACTCTCAATTGAACACATTACATGGCTTGATCTTTTCTTCAACATGTCAGGAATCTTGCTCCACTTATCGCTGTTCACCTCGTAAACTTCACACGATGAACTACTGCCATGGCCACTTTTCCATCCACCAGTCACATAAATGCTGTCTAAAATATATATTTACTGTCAAAATACCTTTTGACAACAGAATAACAAATTACCTTCTTTCATTTATGGTTTGTTAACATTTGATATGTGCAGGGTAAAACATGATTTACACAAACCTGGATTTTTATTGTATATGTTCCATTAAAAAAATCCTATAAATATAAAAGTATCAACTCTGGTTAAATTTGTTCCACCAAAAAGGAAAATTTTAGCCGGCACATAAAACAATCAAAGACAAACAGTTTCTGTTTATCTTGTTATGTTCTTTAGATCAAAGCAATCTCTCACAAATGATGCTGAACCATCACTTTTGTAAAGTTTGCATTTGTATTAGCAAAGTTGTTTATCTCTGCATGTCCATTCATTCAAATAACTTTAGCAGATAAAACACTTGTAGATCTAAGAGTTACAATTCCACATCAAACATTCTTAGTTACCTACAATGAGAGTTTGTTTTGTTGGCAATTCACTTACCTCCAATAACTGCTGATGCAGCACAGTTACGAGCTTTCAACATATTGTGCATCATTTCCCATTTTTCATTTGTTCCCAAATCCAACATTTCACCACTTTTCTCTGCAGCAATATTTAATCCACCAAAGACATAAATTTTGTTTCCAACTTTTGCTGAAGTGGACAAATACCTTTCTTTGTTCAGTTTCTGCAAAGTTAAATCAATGCAGGTTTAAAATGTGACATAAAAGTTTAGTGGCTGCTCATATGTTAAAGCTACAATCATTCACTTTCATATCTGAGCTACAGTCAGTCTTTCTTCTCATACATTGTTCGTTAGCTAATGAGTTGTTGTTTAAAACATCAGACTTTAATTGATAACTAAAGAGGTGGCGTTCTCCATCTTGCCATTGCACATACCCCATTGGCATTACCCCTTAAATGATGTTTTCCACATATACCAATTTCTATTTGTTACACTGGATATATATTCAATACCTGCACAATGGCATAGCCAGCCTAAAATTTTGTGGGGGG
>QXVZ01013420.1:2577-19170 GCA_008931825.1 Phallusia fumigata | reverse complement strand
GGGCAGACATGAATCGAAACAAACCTGATTTGCCCAAAAAAGAAACCAAACGCCAATACCGTACCCACCCCAAAATTTTGGGGGGGGGGGGGGGCAAGTAACCTAACTTAATGTAAAACTTAAGAATATTTTCCAAGAGAAAGCTTACTTCAATGTACAGTTTCAAAATTTGGGAGGGCCCATGGCCCCTTTCGCCCACCCTTGGTTACGCCCCTGTACCTGCATTAAAAATTTACAATGGGTCCCTAATTTCTTTGACGTTTTATAGCACAATTGTTTTTGCTAGCATCGGGTCCCTACACACTTGCAATTTCTGACTTGTAGTGTAGTTAGAGCAAAGTCAGTTAGCGAATTAGACTGAAAAAAAAATGAAAAAACAACCGTAAATACAAGCCGAGTACAACCGTAAATGGGACCAAAGTTATTATAACACATCGTTTTTTTTCAAATGTGATCTATCAAACACATTTCGGTTAACACTATGCAATCACAGTTTGATTGTCTCAGACTAGATGAACTGCAAAGCAGCCTCTCTTTTGCACATAGGGCAATGGTGTAATAGCTCAACTTAGTTTATTGTAAATCATGTCAATCACATGTATGCATTGGGAGGTGTTGCATTTCTGAATCATAAAACCATATAGTAACTAGAGAGGCGGCGTTGTCCATATTTTCATTCCACATACACTGCCACCTCAAAATGATGTTCTGCACATATACCATTTTCTTTATTACATTGGATATATTTTCAATACCCACAATGCATTGGGTCCCTAATTCCCTTGGCATATTATAACATAATTGTTTCTGCTAGCATAAACATAGGGGGGGGGGCACACATGCAATTTCTGAATAGTAGTGATTAGGGTTGACCCGATACCAATATTTTGATCCGATACCAGTACCCGATATTTTACACCAAAAGTACCGCGATCCGATCCGATACCCGATACTTTGCACAAGCAAAATCCTTTTCAAACTGTTCTATTTCTTCCATTTTTTTACCAAAAAAACAAACACCAACAATTAGTGATGTACCGAAGCTTCGGTTTCGGCCGAATGATTTGTTACGATTCGGTCAAAAAACGAGCTTTTACGCACATGGAAAATAACGTTTTAGAACACCAAGTGTCCGGGCCTTAGTGATATTTGTCATTACCCCAAACATTGTTTGTATTTAAGGCGAAACACCTGTATTTTTCGCCTAATTACGTATCCATAATCTGACAAACTGCGCTGNAATACATTGCACTGTACCAGCTATCAAAATAGAAAACTTCTAGGTAACTTACTTTGGTAAATATTGCGGTTTTAAAAATTTTACATTTTTGGGGCCTGTGGGTGAACCGATGGGTGAATTGGGGTAAAAAGTTGACAGTGCACAACTTCAGATAAACATCTATCATGTGTGAAAATTTGAAGAAATTTGGACGACTCCTTCATGACTAAAACGTGGGAACACCCCCCCCCTAGACAGAAAAAAAGAAAAAAAGAAAGAAAAAAAAAAACAGAGTAAAAACAATCCCCCCCCCCTTCGTGGAAGGGGACCCATAATGACTAAATAAAGTTGCTGTGGTGCACTGTTTTCTACATTGCGATATAACAAACGAATTAAGACTACCACTGCACAATTAAAACTTAACCATTTCTGCCACCCTGAAGCAGCAGCCTGTTACCAACTGCTGAGCATTGTAACGCTTGGGTCAGAAACTTATCAATCACCCCCTTTGTGTTTCATCATTTTGCATTTGGGGCTAAACAGCGTTTTAACATGTAATTGGGTCTGCAAGGGTAAATATTTGACCAATCAGGCTGAAATTTTAAACAACCAATAAGAAGCACCCTACATACCAACATTTTAAATGACAATGCATTTTGATTAGTATACACAAACTAAAGTGATTGTAAACAAAAACTGAATATTTGGGGTTTAAAAGGTGAAAAATGCATGAATCCAAAAAAAAATGTACAAAAAAATCAAATGCTTTGGGTGAACTGGGGTCTTTCTTGACCAACACATGTAAACAAACCTGAGCTAGACAAACTAAAAGAACACAATATGCGTCCCATTCCATGAAGTACTAGCTATTTGTGGCTGCATGTAAACTTAAATAGCTTGGGTAGAACAGGTTTTTAATGGTAAAATTACTTATGTAGCAATTATTGACATAAATAACTGGAAGGGTGGCATTCACCATATTGCCAATCCATATACACTATTACCCCATTTAAAAATGCATATATATTCACCATGTTATTTCACATTTGGTACCATCGTTACTTAAGCTTTTTATAACATGATTGTTTCTGCAGGCAGAAAACACACATGGAGAGTTGTTGAATAATTGTATGGTTCATTTTGACCCATTTTAGGGGGCTAGTGGGGTAACTGCTGGGGCTATGGGGTAAAACACAACAATGACATGTAATACAAACTGTCCGAATTTCATCAAACTGTCCAATTCGGAGATTGTTTAATAATTTGACCCATTTTAGGGGGCTAGTGGGTAACTGCTGGGGCATGGAGTAAAACACATCAATTATTGTACCACAAACGCATGTTATGCAAACTGTTCAAATTTCATCCAATTCAGAGCTTGTTTAACAATTTGACCCATTTTCGGGGGCTAGTGGGGTAACTGCTGGGGCTATGGGGTAAAGCACATCAATGACATGTAACACAAACTCTCTGAATTTAATTCAATTTGGAGATTGCTGAACAATTTGACCCATTTTAGGGGGCTAGTGCCCCCCCCCCTGGGGCTATGGGGTAAAACACATCAATTTATGCACAACAATGAAATGTATTACAAACTGTCCGAATTTCATCCAATTTGGAGATTGTTTAATAATTTGACCCATTTTAGGGGGCTGGTGGGGTGACTGCTGGGGCTATGGGGTAAAACAGATTGATTTATGCACCACAATGACATGTTATACAAACTGTCTGAATTTCATCCAATTCGAAGATTGTTTAATAATTTGACCCATTTTAGGGGGCTAGTGGGGTAACCATTGGGGCTACGAGGTGAAACAAAACTGATGACCCAACTCCATGACCATATCTACCAGCTGTAAAAGTGTCATTCAAATCCGCCAAACATTTGATGCCAAAGTGCATAGACATAGTGCAAGCCCCCNGCTACGAGGTGAAACAAAACTGATGACCCAACTCCATGACCATATCTACCAGCTGTAAAAGTGTCATTCAAATCCGCCAAACATTTGATGCCAAAGTGCATAGACATAGTGCAGGGAAATATTTCACCATTTTAGGGGCTAGAGTCAATTGAAAAGGACGACACACCGCCTTGACCATATCTACCAGCTGTGAAAGCTTTATCCAAATTCATCAAACATTTCATGTCAAAAGTGCGTGGACAAGCTCCAGGGGAGAAAAAAAACAGAATGAAAACAATATGTGTCCCCTTCAGGAAGGGGACCCATAATGAACTTTCCAAACCTACTGGCAAATGTTGATGTTGTTTTGTTGTGACATCATACTTCACACAATCTCTCTCTGAACCCTTTCCACCAATAACAAGAAATTGCTCTGAAACATAAAAGCATTATTTCATATGTTCTAGCAAATAAAGACACATAATTGACACCAAGATGACCAAGTGATAAAGGCAACTAGAGGATTAAAAATTGACAAAAGAGTTTCTAAAGGCTTTGACGGCGTAGCTGCGTTGCATTTTACTCCAAATTGTGGACTCTATTTTGTGCCTAATACCAGGTTAACATTGTGCGACTAACTTCAAAACAATGATTGTTTTAGTGCTATTGTTTATTTATTACCAAAATAAACTAAATTCAAAATACTCTTTTAGTTGGACGCTTTAAGTATGTTATGAGCAGACATGGGGCAATTTGTATTTGTCATTCGTATTCGAATGCATTCCAACGCATTCGAATACAGGTTTTGCTCCTAACGTGCTATATTCGAATGCTTTTTGCTTTCGTTCAAAAATGCACGATTACAATTCGAATAGTCAATGCTGATATGCAAAACACCTACAAATACGAATACATGCGTCAATTTATTTGAATACAATTCGAATAGTTGAAGCTAAAATCCAACAGACTATTCAAAAATATGAAAACTTGCGTGAAGTCATTCGAATACATGGGCGCAACTAGGGGGTAGGTTTGTCGGCATGCCAGGTCCCTTTCCATCTGCGTCTCTGTGTATAATGCACCTAATGACACTTGCTCTTGTACAATGCCGATGCGTATTCGCTCGTAATTAAACAGAGAACCAACTTCATACAACACAACAAAGTGCCAGTACAGCAATGAAATCGAACATTGCGATAGTTAGTAACAATGGAGATTCTTTGAATCAGAGAAACGTCTTTCGTCATTCTAACACCAAGCCTTACGCAATTATTGTTCTGTGATGTATTCTGTTTCTCTGGGGACGCACCCTTTGATAACACACAATGAATGCCTTTTAATACTAAAGCAAGAAAACAAGACAAGATATTTCAGCCACGTTTAGAAGTATGAATAAAATCTCCTGGATAGTTCGGAAATTACAGACACTACAAAAGACCAGCATACCTTGTGATAAAATACGTTTCGACTTATGCGTCAGTGGGATTTAAATTGAGGTTTCTTCACGCATAATAAAGTTTTTTTCAGCGATTTTATAAACTGTAAACGTTAATGCTTGTGTTACCTTTGGCGTAGACAGATGGAAAGGGAGACGTGTGAAAATGGGGTCAAGCTTGCGCCAAAGTTTATCTGTTACAAGTTACAACCTTTGCGTTTTTTATATAACTGCAGTTTGCCCACCCCCTTTAACTTCCGCTAGTTGCGCCACTGTTCGAATAGTTGACGCTAAAATCGAAACGAAGTATTCATGAATATTAATATTCAACCGAATTCATTCAAATGGGCGATAATGAAATCAAAACAAAGTATTCCAAAATAGGAATTCTGGCGGGGATTTATTTGAATACAATTTGAATTGTAAAAACCTGTTGTTGACGTAACAATTCGTGAATACATATGCACAAGTAATTGTGTTTGAATTGAACGAGCGTTAAAGTTATACTTGCAAACTTTTTAAATTTGTTATGTATGACTTTATTTGTTGAAAATTTTGGTAGCTAATCAAAGGTCTCTTAACAACTATGGCCACCAGAGTATGTATGGAAGGCTTTTAAAACGTGTTATGCCTTTTTTGTTCAATAATAGTCTAAATTTTGTGAAATTTTAAATTCTACAACCATTTGCAAATACAACAAACTATTTATTCGAATACAATTCGAATTGTTGCCTTTAAAACCTATGTAACAATTCATGAATACGAATAAGCCGGTCTATTTATTCGAATTGTTCGTCTTGGAAATTTTAAAAAGAATTCATGAATACAAATACATGAACCCATTTATTCGAATATCATTCAGGTTGCTTGTCTCCGAAATTTTTAAAAGAACTCGTGAATACAAATACGTGAATCGATTCATTTGAATACAATTGGAATTGCTGGCGCTCGAAAACCACGTAAATATTCATGAATATGAATACAACCAATCAAGTATCCGTAGAGTATTTGAATGCATGTAATAAGTATTCGACTCCATATCTGGCTATGAGCTTAACCTAAATAAATGTTTCAAACCCTAACCTAAATAAATGTTTCAAACCCATTGGACCAAACAAATGCTCAGATAAAACTGTTGTAAATTAAATTTCCAAAAACTCCTTAGATGTCCAAAACACTAAAAACAAAGTTTGTTTGAAAATTAATCAAACAAACAGGATAGCACTCTGGTCAGGTAATGAATTTTCCCCCTGCATATATTACTATAATATTAACAAAAGGTTTGTTTGGTTTTTATTTAATACATTTCCTGCGTCTTTCTTTTTACCTTGATGTTGTTGATCTGGTGGTTTTTCTCTCCGGTGAACATGAAGTGGTTGGATGCTGGTAAGTACTGTGTAAATAGTTTAACTGCTTAGAAATAAATGATCAAAAATTTCTTTGTCAGATTGTCTCGAAAATTTTTTTTAATCATAAAATAAACAGAACACAAATTTTAACCTTTTCCTTCATCAGTTTTTGGTGAAGTAATATTGATTTGACTGTAAGCTGCTTCAAGAAAAGGATTCCTTCCTAAATATATTACCAAAAATTGGTCAACTTGTATGCTCAATTAAGCAATAAAATAACAAACATGCTTAAATGAAATTCCATTTAACGTAAATCAACAAGTTTCCATTGGTCTACCTTACCTAAACTTCCTAAATATGCAAACTGAGCAATTTTCCTTTGCTTGTGGCATTTTGGCTTTCGGTCAAAAAGTTTACAAAAGTAACCCTGGCCCATGGACTTCAACTGTTAACCCTGTATCTATAATGTTTTATTTCAGATGTCCTTAGAAGGAACGAGTGAAACTAAACTTTGTTATCCAACAGCTTAAATTAAAAGTTTTGAGTCAAATAGTGTACACAATTTAAGTTTTGCTTTCCCTTGTTTCCATCGTGTTGATACTTACCATGATATTGCGAAAGCTCTGGTGGATTTTCTCTAGGCTGGACTTCGAGTGGTTGGTCACCTACATGTAAAAGCCAAATGTATAATCACCAGGAGATTAATAGAGCATGCCCAGTTTCTATGTGATGAGAGTTTGGAGGTGTGGCGTTTATGATACATAAAACTACATAGTAAAACAAAACTACATCATTTCACATTGGGTCCAAAAGTTAATTAAGCTTTAAATAACATGATTGTTTCTGCAGGCAAAAACACATAGGTCCCCACACATACAAAGTTGTAGAATAATTGTGGTTCACTATGAATGTATGTACAGAACAGAAGCAGATATTTTTTCTTTAATTTGATGTAAATTAAAAAATGAAATAACAGAATTAACAATATAAGTAACTATGATCCAACCTACAAACTTAAAAAGGCTAGTTAACTGCCAGGGTTATAGGGTAAACACAGCAACAAATTCACCATGATGACATGTTATACAAACTGTTCCAATTTCATCCACTTCAGAGAATGTTTAACAACTTGACCCATTTTAAGGGGCTAGTGGGGTAACTGCTCAGGCTATGGTGTAAAACACATCAATTCCTGCCCCACTATGATATGTTACACAAACTGTTCAAATTTCATCCAATTCAGAGAATGCTTAACAACTTGACCCATTTTAGGGGGTTAGTGCGGTTTCTGCTAGGCTATGGGGTAAAACACATCAAATATTGCACCACAATGACATGTTATACACACTGTCCGAGTTTCATTCAATTCGGAGAATGTTTAACAACTTGACCCATTTTAGGGAACCAGTGGGGTAACTGCTCAGGCTATGGGGTAAAATACACAAATTATTGCACCATAATGACATTTTATACAAACTGTCCAAATTTCATCCAATTTGGAGAATATTTAACAATTTGACCCATTTTAGGGGATTAGTGGGGTAACTGCTGGGGCTATGGGGTAAAACACATCAATTACCGCCCCACAATGATATGTTATGCAAACTGTCAAAATTTCATCCTATTCAGAGAACATTTAACAATTTGCCCAATTATAGGGAGCTAGTGGGGTAACTGCTGGGGCTGGGGGGGGGAACACATCAAATATTGCACCATAATGACAGGTTATAAAAGCGGTCCAAATTTCATCCAATTCGGAGATTGTTTAACTATTTGACGCAATTATAGGGGGGTAGTGGGGTAACTGCAGGGGCTATAGGGTAAAAAACATTAATTATTGCACCACAATGATATGTTATACAAACTGTCTAAATTTCATCCAATTCGGAGATTGTTTAGCTATTTGCCCCATTTTAGGGGGCTAGTGGGGGTAACTGCTGGGGCTATGGGGTAAAACACATCAATTAGTGCCCCACAATGATATGTTATACAAACTGTCAAAATTTTATTGTATACGGAGAATGTTTAACAGTTTGCCTCATTTTAGGGGGCTAGTGGGGTAACTGCTGGGGCTATAGGGTAAAACACATCAATTATTGCACCACAATGACATGTTATACAAACTGTCAAAATTTCATCCTATTTGGAGAACATTTAACAATTTGCCCAATTATAGGGGGCTAGTGGGGTAACTACTGGGGCTATAGGGTAAAACACATCAAATATTGCACCATAATGACATGTTATACAAACTGTCCAAATTTCATCCAATTTGGAGATTGTTTAACTATTTGACACAATTATCGGGGGCTAGTGGGGTAACTGCTGGGACTATAGGGTAAAAAATATTAATTATTGCACCACAATGACATGTTATACAAACTGTCCAAATTTTATTCAATTTGGAGATCGTTAGTAATTTGACCCTTTTTAGGGGGCTAGCGGAGTAACCACTGGGGCTATAGAGTTAAACTAAACTCATGAGACACCGCCTTGATCATATCAACCAGCTGTGAAACTTTTATCCAAATCCATCAAACATTTCATGTCAAAAGTGCATGGACAAGCTCAAGGGGACAAAAAACAAAAAAAAAACAAGAATAAAAAAAACAGTGAAAACAATACGTGTCCCCTTCAGGAAGGGGACCCATAATTAGTATGTCTCAACTAAAGGGCATGAACACAAAAATGCACATTTGGGATTAAAAAGGTAATACATAGGTGAATCCCATCAAAAGCCACAAAATACTTTTAAATACTTTGCATGATACCAACTAGTTGCCAATAATTTTCCTAAAAGGGGCCCATAATAATTTCACCACTTGTTTAGCAAGTTAAGTAAGCCCAGTTTAAGTTTAAATTATCCCTTTTCACTGTGTCCGGCCAGCCCACATCCACTTACCTTGATGTTGTAAAAGCTCTGGTGGATTTTCTCTTGGCTGAACATGGGGTGGTTGGTCACTTTCAAGCACTATGTGTAAAAAACAACTTCATATGATTGAATAGCACAAAACTTACTTGTATATTTCACCAAAATGATAATGCACAAAGAAGTGTAAAGGTAAAACACAGTCTAACTTTTGTTTCTACCCTTATAGGCATATTTGTTCTTACCTTGATGTTGGGGATGACCTGGTGGACTTTCTCTTGGCTGAACTTGAGGTGGTTGGTTGTTTTCAAGCACTATGTGTAAAAAACATCTTCTTGCGATTGAATTACCACAAAACTTACTTGTAATATTTTTTAGGGGATAAAATGTGCATCCATTGAAAAAAGTGTAAAAGTGATCGCAGTCTAAGTTTTACTTTCTCCTTTATAAGTTTTTTTACCAACCTTGTTGTTGCTAATGGATGTAATATTTAATTGCTCATAATTGATTTATCAAAAACACTCTACTTCCCAATGACTCAAAACATTTTCATAAATAAACAGAATCAAACTTTTTACCTATTATTTCTGCAGTTGATGGCACTGTGATGTTTAACTGACTGTTAGCTGGGTCAGCTGAAGGATTCCCCCCTGTACATATTAACATGATTTAGTAATAGGGCAATAAAATTATCATTAGCAATCCCTGTTTTTCATTGTTTCAAGCATATCTGTACCTACCTTGATGTTGTGAAGGCTCTGTTGGATGAACTTGGTTTGTTTGGATGATGTTCCTGGGAAACTCTCCAGTGCTTGGATTGAACTGGTGAAGTGGAACACTTGGATTGTGACTCGCCGCAGGATGTTTAATATCCATTTCCTTGACAGCATTTGCCACTTGTAGTGAAATTACTGCTGGGTCTTGTGTGACGAGATGTTGTTGGAATTTATCTCGAACTTCCAGCATATTGGGACGCTGAGCAGGACTCTGATGCCAACTTTTAGTCATCATTCTCACCATCATCTCAACTATTACTCTGTCATTGTCATCACATAAGTCCTTTAATTCTTGGATTGCTTCGCAATTAGGTCGGACCTCATTTTGAAGCATTCGCCAAAAGCTTTCAACAGATGGATATGGACTTATTCGAAATAACATTTCATAAAAAATAATGGCACAACTGAACACATCTTGTTCCTTCTTGGGTCCTGCACCTCGAAGGAGCTTTTCTGGGGCAGCATAGAACAATGTCAGTGCTTGGGCTTCTTGTGGGTTGTAGTCTTGGTTGGTGGTTGAACCAGTAAAATTGGCCAACTTAGCGCAACCAAAATCAGCAATCTTAGCATGAATATCTGCTGTAAGGAGAATGTTTTCTGGTTTCATATCTCCATGAATCAAGCGTTTGTTTTTTCCACAGTTGTGAATGTATGAAACCCCAGATGCTGTTTCAAATGCCAGTCGGAGTATCAGGGCATATCCAAGTGGAATGTCTTCATCATGAAGCAGCCACTTTAAATTCCCACCTTCGTAATATCGCATTACGATTCCCATGGCTCCAGGCCATTTTGTGAGTCCAAAAACTTCAGCTATGTTTTCATGGCGAGATTGAAGCAGCATGTCAAATTCACGATGGATACTAAAAATGGCAAAACATTCTTAGAATAGTGTTCAAATATATGAAGGACATCACTTACATTTTCTTTAATGTCACTTGTTCCCTTTCACCACCATTTACAGGAAAGCATTTGACAGCAACAAATCCAGAAGTTTCATGTTTTCCAACAATTACTTTTCCATAACCACCTCGTCCAGCTTCTGCTTGTCGAACATCACACAAGATTTTGTGAGCTTCAAAATCCCGCAACTAAATCACATGAGTTTAAATGTAAAAATGTATATTTTAAACATATGTTTAGTAAATTTCTTACAATGTGTAAGGTGTCAGACATAGTTCAAGCAGAAGTTAGTGGTCAACTTCATGTCATTATATCTGTAAAATATAGATTGTTAAAACGCAACCAAGACTTTTTTATTTTAAAAGTGCTAAAAATCCAATGGATGTTTGGGCTAAATACTATGTCAATGCAAGTAAACTAAACTTCTCTACAATCTTGTATTTTAATTTTAACACTGAAGAACTGTGGCGATATGCTGCCGAGCAAAGGAAAGACAGCACTGCTTTGTGCAGATGTGATAACAACTGGTACAGTCATTCAATTATTAACTAGTGGTACAGTAAAGGGAAGGAATTTTTTGATTTTGAAGTATAAACTTTTATTGATAATAAATGGACTTAAATCACTATAAACGTTGTGCTTGTGTAAACTTAACTCGGGCTGCACCCACTAATGGATGGGAGCTTGGATAAAAAATGAGCTAAAATTTTTTTTCAATATTAAACCCAAATTGATTGTTGTATCTATTTAAAAATCTAATTTTAATTGAATTTTCGATCCGAACCAACATTGAAAACTAAAAACTTGATGCAACAGTTGCAGCAAGTTTTACTTTAATGTTTGATACCAGTCCTAATATGTATTCCCCATACCTCTAATTTTCCTTTTTTTAACTGCGTGTTTCAATTTTATTATTAGTGATGCGGTGCGGGCATCACTCCTTTATGGGCACCGATCTCACCAGCAATTTCGAGATGCCATCGCAACTGCAAGTCAAATGTTACTTTCGTTTGAACTTTGGACGATGTGTAGACAATAAAAAGAGAAGCATTTCAGCCTTGCTAGTGTTGAGGAACAGAGATGCAACAGGCAAAATACCGGGTTTGACAAGTTCAACCAATTTAAGAACTCGCGTCCAATGTTACACCGAAATTGCGCCGTACTAAGTCACAAGTGTGAGTTCGATTAAAATTCACAACAACATCGAAATGTTAAACTAGATATAGAAAGGGCATGTTTTGTTTGAAGCAAAAACTCTGCAATGCTTTTGATGAAACAGTACTGAGTACTGAGCTGAGGTAAACAAGAAACATAAAGATATTTCGCAATTCGCATTTGGGGAAATTACCTGAGTTTTTACTTGTCATTTTGGTTCCCAATTTTTTTCCTGCTTCTCGCTAATAAATGCTGTCTATTTTTAAATCCGCTCCTTAACGATTCGTTTCAACTAAAAAATTAATTGGTGCACACAATTACCCTTTTGTGCAAAATAGACAAATTTTGCTGGTATTTCTTTAACCCGTGTCCGATCTCAAACGCTTCTGACCTACAGCGCAACTGCAAATGCCTGCACGAATAAAGGTGGCTGTACACAGGATCCGTTTTCGTCCGTTTCGGTCCGTCATCCGTCAACGTGCGTAAATTTCAATCCGTCACCTTCCGTCGACGTCTATACACAGGATGCGTATCTTGCGTTATCGTCCGAAACGGACGTGACGGACGTTAACGCAAGGCCATCCGACGGAATAGAACATGTTCTATTTTTACGGACGTACGCATGCGTTTTTCGGTTGAATTGAAGTGNATTTTCTAAAAATGGTAAAAATTAGCAAAACATTATACATTGATTTGTTGTGAGTACATACCTATACATTGACGGGCTCTGTTCAATTTGTAGTGCAAAACCCTTTTGCCATCACATCAGACCATCTTTGATCTGGAGAGAGTGTTAACAACCATGGTTTGAATGAAAAAGCATTGTCATCAACAATACAAAACACTTGCTAATGGAAATAGATGCTGGTAGAATACTTGAATCTTCTTGCAACCATTTAGCTATGAAGGAATTAATCCCATCCTATTTTACCACACATCACCACTGTTTAAATCAAAATCGTGTTAAATTGGTCGTTGTCTAAGATAATGCAACTAACTGATGTAAACCCTGGCATAAAGATTATTATTAGTTGAAAAAAGAACTTGCAGCCTTTCTTTGTTTACATCACTCAGCCTTCCCTTGTCAGCAGCCAAAAGAACTGCAGCTTTGAGTTGGACGCAGTCAAGCGAAACGTCGCACCGTTTCGGATCCGGTGTATACCACTTTACGCAAGCACTTTCTGAACGTAAATTCGTTCCGTTTACGCACGTTAGATTACGGACCGTTTTTCGGATGCGTTAACGCACGTTAACGCAATACGCATTCTGTGTACAGCCACCTTAAGAGTTGGACAGATAACGGAACGGAAGTTTTCAACGGCGCATAACACCCAAGGAGAAAACGCTTAACGAGCGAGGAACTCGCTAGCGAAAATGGCATTACGAAGTGTTCTTGCAAACTCCTCGTTACAGCCTGACGCAAAAACGAGAGAATGCGTCAAAAGCACAGAAAAAGGGACGTCTGACTCGGCAAAATCAACGCGTCGCGCTGTTTGACAGCTTACGGTGAGGATTTTGTTTTGCAGCATTAGCACGAAATATTTCAACTTCCTACGTGTTTAGTCGCTGTGTGATTTTTTTGGTAAATGAAGTGGCAAATAATTGTGAAAGTATTCTCAAATGACTAAAAGGGGTCATAACCAAGGTTTTATTGTATATTCGCTGTCGGCCAACAAAATGCCATTGTGATATTTCCCACTTTCAAACTGCTGGTACACATTTGAACGTCGGGATGAATAAATGACATGAGCCAGGCCACTACAGCCTGTCAAATAGTTTAAAATTAAAAATTTAATTATTAGTTGGGTAAAGTATTTAACTGCCTGCACATTAATTAAATGGTATATCCCTTTCTGTTAACAAAGAGATACTCTTTCTCACTTAGTGAAATTATGAAAACGTGGGTACCGTCGATTGCGCCTATGACGCCCGGAAACGTGCAATGGCATAAAACTGTTGCTTTATCATTCTTGGGGAAGCCCTTTCGGCCGTGTGAATAAACTGATGGCGTTTCAAAATCAAACTGTCCTTGGGCACCTCAGTACCACAATGACCGTTGGTTGTGTAACATTAATGTTGTATCGGCTGAATATTGCAAACTTCAAGATTCTAAAAGCTGTAACGATAATAAAACTTGTAAAAACAATCGTTTGCTGGTAGTTTTTGGTAAAAAATCTTTGTGCAAATGATGGCACAAATCCATTATAACTGCTTTCGGCATACGGTTTCCTAAGAAAGTCTAAATTCGACATTTCTAAAGGATTGTTTTCTGGTGTTTTTAACGTTCGTTTGGACATTTAACGGCAAAATAGACGGCGATAATTAATTGCTGGCACAGCTGTGCGGCTTTAGCGACAAGATTTTGGCGTTAGCGAGTGGTCTAAGCTCCTTGTTAGATAGCGAGGAGTTTTGCGAGATCCGGTTAGCGAGACGGGGGTTCGTAATACCCAAACCCGACCTGGCGATGTCGTGCGTCAATACCGAGCTCGCTAAACTTAGCGATATGTGTTCGTAATGCCGACCCTCAGACCTTTACAAATATTACAATTATTCGCAAACAAAGCCTTGAATGGCCGAGCCCGCTAGTCGCGCTGCTCAGGTGGCGAACAATACAGTTTGAAACCTCAGAACACATTGTAAAGCGTAATATGGAAATCACCATGTCGGTAATCTATCTGTTCGAACAATTTTCAACACGACCTCGTGCTTTTAAAACGACATGATAGCCTGTACATTGTAAATCTGTACAGCGCCTTGGTTTACTTAACAAGTGCTAAAAGGTTTTTTCATCAAGCAACATAAACTCAATATAAATTNTTGCGAGGTCCAGTTAACGAGACGGGGGTTCGTAATACCAAAACTCGACTTAGCGAGGTCGTGCGTCAATACCGAGCTCGCTAAACTTAGCGAGATGTGTTCGTAACGCCGCCCCTGGTCTGATAGGCACCAGACCGTACAACGACAACAGTGAATTGACTTACCTGATAAACGCCCCCGTAAAACAATGATGACATTTGACTATTTTGAACCCCCCCTAAAACTACACTTTGACTGCATCTTAACTTAGCCTCGACTTTCAAATTTAGGTGTGATCGCTACAATTTTAAACTTTTAATACATTGCGTTCTGTTCTAACAAGTCATTTGACGATGTTCTAAAATGGTTTTCCGAAAAGCTAATGCCTGGTTATTATGGTAAAAGTTGAAAATTAAGCTTTGCTGGAACTTGAGCACAGACGATCCTAATTAAATCTTTCTGTTCAGAAAACACGATCCAACTAATAAACATAACATGCAAGAACCGATAAACACATACAGCCAACATGACAAATTTAGCTCATAAAAACTCATGCGTTGGAATGATGTCCAATGACACAACTTGTAACAAAACAAGGACTATCTCTAACATTACATTACTGCCCGGTATAATACTTGCAATGCAATGATGTAATGTGTCTCCCAGTAACGCCAGTACTTACAATCTCAAAAAGCACTTACCTTACAGAACTTGCGAGCTTGATTCATCTTTGTTTTGATTGCTAAACAAATAATTAAAGTAACAAAAAAATGCTTTCAAACATCAGCTTCCAACCGGCAAGAGTTAGTGTTGCGCTGCCTTTTATTTGCTAGGGGGCGTGGCTCTGTGCGCCCAGGCAGCACAGCAGGGGCAACTCTAAAATACGCAATCTACGCAATCCACGCAATCTACGCAATCTGTTTTAATTTGAAGCAATTTGAGTAGATTAGGCTCACAGCCTGGTTTAGTTCAACTTCATCAGGTTAGGCACTCAGTCTAGGAACATGATGCTCAGGTTAGGCACGCATTCTGTACAAACTAGACTGACCAAACGCAATTCAGGCAAAAACCTGGTATAACTTTACGCAATCTGTAATGCCCAAGTGTTCGTAGATTGTGTATTTTAAAGTTGTCCTGCCTAACTTGGGCATTCCAGATTGTGTTGAATTAAACCAAGATGTGTGCCTAATCCATTCAACTTGGCTGGATTGCTTTGAATTAGGCTAGATTGCGTGGATCGCGTAGATTGCGTATTTTAGAGTTGCCCGCACAGCAGGGGTGATCGCTTATATTCCCAAAACGGGAAAAACCCGCTCCTCCCTGCGCTCATGAACTCCCAAGAACCAAAGGCCAAATAAAAAACAATTTATTCGGGCGAAACAGTCAGGTGGTGGCACTCGAGAGCAGGTCAAACCACAGCAGTTTACACCAAATTGAAGGCAAGAGCGGTTTCTGAAAACGGGCACGTACAAGTATCAATACAGGGACGAAATACAACAGTGGCAAATTGACTCTTACCGAACTATTATAGGACCAGAGCCACAAATTATCTGGGGGCGATCGGGCGGATTAACAATTCGGATTAGATACACGTTGTCCGGAAACGACGCAGCAGTAGTTCACAGTCGATTTCACTGTTAATATGAAAAGGTTCCAATAACTAGCAATCCAAATGAGCCTATGGCGGATAACACACAGGTGCTTACCGGTACAGAAATGCACAACTCAAACGTTGGACAGCAGTCCAATATACTATTCAGTGCAGTACTATAATAAATTTCATAAAATGAAATTCATAAAAATTTAAATTCTATTTGAATAAGAACTGATGATGCAATAAGAACTCATTTCTTTGGCGAAATCGATTTTTTTACTCGCAATAAGAAATACACAGACTGATTTGAGTGTGCTGCAAGCTTCAGCCCTATTATAGTTTATCCGAAACTGGAATCGTCTGTATTAAGCTCTCGTGGTTCAGGACGATTTCTGCACTAATGCACCTTTGATCAGTGCAGTACTACTTACACTCTTAAACACAAAAAACAAGCGTAAACGGTTACTTCAGGTAAAGCATGCCGCCTCTACAACTTCCAGTCACTATTGTACACGAGGCAGTCAAGATGCCAAGCAGTGATATCAGTAAAACAATGCCAAGGTTGTGACGTCACTAAACTCGATAGTCACCGATAATCG
>QXVZ01013411.1:3036-13148 GCA_008931825.1 Phallusia fumigata | reverse complement strand
AAGGAATGAACGATGTCTCCAGGAGATGTGTCTTTGTTCGGGTTCGAAGTGACGGACCCCCTGCACATAACCTTACAAAACAATATTATATGATTGAAAAAAGACTACTTAAAAAATTACTGCGTCCGTTAAACTCAGTTATTTTCGTGCAACTGCTGTTAAATGTGTTACATTGCCAAACGAGTTTTTTTAGATTGTAACATAAGCTTTTTACGTGAGAAATGTGCTGTTTATGTAAAAAAAAATGATGATAAAATTTGCTTTAACCAGTATTGATTCATTGAGCAAGAACTTGTTATTTAAAAAGTAACTTAAGAGGCAGCGAGTAGTTGACACAAGATTTTGTCAAAACTTTCTTTGTTGTTTACGACCTTCCCATAGGGAACAAATAGCTTCCCGGCAAAAGTTTGAAAATCCAAACGCCAGTTTGAAGTGTACCAGACGGCCAATGTGGCCACACCAGATTTTCAGAAATAAAGAAAATTAAAAAAGCATTTGACAAATCCGTTTTATTTACCTTTTTCACAGTTTGTTCCCTCATATCCCTCAGGACAAATGCACTTGTAGTAGTTTTGCGTATCTACACATGTTCCGCCATTCGTACACGGCTCAGTATGGCAATATGGCAATTCTAAAATCGCGACAAAACAGGTAAAACATGAAATATTCAAGATAGCGTCTTTCAGTTTAATTTTTAGTGAATAGGTACTCACCAATTTCACAGAACCTTCCAGTAAATCGGCCACTACAAGCGCAAAAAACCGTGTCCAAATGATTAGTACATTGACCATTGAGTGTACAAGGATTTGAAGCAAAGGTTGGACTATCTACCAGAGGTAAAAGTGATGTTAATATGAGTTATATGACTGTAAACCTGGATATCATAACGTCATGAACTGGTGTAAAGTTATCGTTCTATGCACTGAGTTACCTTTGAAAACATTTTCGACTGAATAAAATAATAAGACCAATACATCAATGTTCTCAGAAAAAAGATGGGTATGATAGTTTCACATGTAAGCAATGTATATGATGTATGTTGTAATGTCAAAAGTATGTGACAGTTTTTGACAGAAAATGAGGCATTTGTGAACTTTACAAGTTTGTTGCCAATTTGTTGTTTTTTCATTTTCCCCAGCAGGATATTCGGCAGGAAACTGGATTTTATTCTTAATACTGCTTTTCACACATCTCGGAGCAAAAACGTGTTTTCAAAACCTTACCAAAGTAGGCTTTCCATTCCACAACAACATCAATCAGTTGCCATTGGATTGTGTCGCCACTGTGTCTGGAAAGGGAAGCAATGAAACCACCACTTCGTATTTCCTGTAGCTGGACATTAACCAAAGTTGCAACTTGGCCATGTATTGACAAATCAATCCTTGAAGCATTTTTAAATTTGCATGTGTCGTACACAATGGTCAGATTTTTTGTGTTCGAAATCCATTCAATGTTGCTNCAACAACATCAATAAGTTGCCATTGGATTGTGTCGCCACTGTGTCTGGAAAGGGAAGCAATGAAACCACCACTTCGTATTTCCTGTAGCTGGACATTAACCAAAGTTGCAACTTGGCCACCTATTGACAAATCAATCCTTGAAGCATTTTTAAATTTGCATGTGTCGTACACAATGGTCAGATTTTTTGTGTTCGAAATCCATTCAATGTTGCTAAAAAATTCATCACCCGTTACGTAACCTAAAAACATTTTTTTATTCTGTTAAATAATGTATATGAGGAACTATAGTTTGTTGTTTGTAGTGCTTTTTTTTCAAAAAATGATCCCTTATCCCAGCTTTTCCGGGGTGCCGCGACCAATTTACTAAAATTTGTTTTTTCCATTAGGTTAAGTTTTACCAGGTAGAATAAATTGACTTAATTGATGTTTGTACCCCCTAAATAAAGTGGAAAAAGACAGTTTATTGTAATGTTTTGTCTTTGTTATAGTGTAAGCCCCTGGGTGCCGCGATTCATTGTCTCAGCAAAAGGGTGTCGCAAAATTAAAAAATGCCTTAGCCAATCGAATCTATCAAATTATTTGCTGTAAATAAACATAAAATAAACAACCGAATAATATTTCGTTTTGTGTTTGTTATTGAGCTTACCAATGGTGCAGATTTGACCTGTCAAGCCTTCCGGGCACTCGCATTCATAGTTGGTCTCGTTTTCTGTGCATTTCCCTCGATAACAGGGTGAGGATAAGCAGAACCGAATTCCTGCACGGAAAGGAACGGTTATAGAGAAAATGTCCTTGAGGGTTTACAAGGTAAACGTGCGAATATAGCTTTTTAAATTGCTGAAAGTAAACAGGTAAAATTTACGAAAGCAAATATGTCACTGCAGTTCCACATTACGAAAATTTTGCAACATTTGGACCAAGTTTGCGCTTGTCATTCAAATCATTTCTCAAAACTGTTTTTTTTAATTGATAAATTTATTGATCACCAGAAAATTCGAAATTCTAATAATTGTTACTTCTTACGCTTTTCGCAGAGTTCTCCGGTATAGCCAGGTCTGCAGTTACATTTTCTTCCAGCTGGGCTATTTCTGCAACTGTAGCTGTTAACGCAGGGGGTGTTCTTGAAGTCAAAGGTGTCTGTGAAAACAGTTCAACAATTATGAAGCAGAAAATACTTGAACACCACAAAAGAACAGTTTTAAGCGGAGTTACAAATGTATATATGCTACAGCCGCTCGATTTTTGTTCACTAACTGGAGATAAAACAAAGGCAGAAAAGGTATATGTCGCGTAAACAAATTGTCAATTATCATGATTTTCCAAAACATTTCCAAATGGGAATGAACGAAAGTGGCATGCTTTATGCTAATAACAGTCATGTAATACTTTAATGAGCTCTAACTTACCAAAGACAGCCTGATAATAAAGATTCAAGTCCGAATCGTATGCAAATATGGAGTCAGTTCTCTTCACTTCGACCTGAAATCCCCATGGGTATATACCGAGGACAGATGAATTAAATCGCTCGGGAAACCAGCGCGTCCCGCTAACTCTTGTTACATCTACTCGTACCAACTTCCCCGAAAAACACCGTTTGAATGAAATGTTCTGCACCAAAGTGTAGGGACGCTCAAACAAAAAGAGTGTTGGAAGCCTTGCCATTTTCTGAATTTTGGGCTCTAGTAAAAGCAAAAAAATATGGTGTTAAAATCCACATTTAATTGTTCCGCTTATAGCAGTGGTTCGAAGCGTTATTCGCGATCTCTCCCTTAACCAAAATATACCTAACCTGTGTTGATTGCCCCCTTTGTGGCACGACTGCGTAATGCTGCTTTGTGATATCAGTAACATAACGCGATTGCGGCGCACACAAATCATTGCTTAATTGTAACCGTGTAAAGGTGATTAGATCTAATTCATCGCAAGTCATCGAAAAAACTGCAGTTGGACCGTTGTGAGAAAAACTTGGAAAAAACAGTTTCCCATTTTAAGTTACCGCCTTAGGTTTTAAATATGTTACTCAGGGTAAACTGAGTAACCGAAGAAATAGTTTATTTGTAGTAAATAATATTTTTGTCAAAAACTTACCAATTTCACAAGAGGGACCCCTAAAGCGCCCGCCGCACTGGCAAAAATACGATGTCTGTGTATCAACACATGTAGCATTGTTCTTGCAAGGGTCGGAGGCACAATGGGGAATATCTGACACAAAGATAACAACCTCAAGTCTATGTCTCTGGTGTGCACAAATAACGGTTTTAATAATCACAATTAAAAGCTATAAGCCAGTATTTCGTTTGGACGTTTGTTTTTGCACGTTTAAATATTCCTTCTGATTAGCATTGCGTTTGTCGAAATGTAGAAAGTTATTTACACACAAGTACTGGCTTGAGCTTTCTTGTTGATATAATGTCACCTGTATTATCCTGGGGATATTTTCTTAAAAGTTTTACTGAAGCATGTTAAACCTGAAGTACACCTTCAGCTTTTACTTACAAGCTTCACACAGTCTTCCTGTATATCTTCTTGGACAAGCACAAACAAAGCCATCCGCAGTGTTCCTGCATGCTCCACCATTCCAACATGGATCGGTGTAAAAATGTTGTGGATCTTGAAAATAGATGCCTAAATTAGTAAACGGATTAACAGAATACTCACTTTATATTAATCCGATTTCTACCTACCAAAATACGCTCTCCATTTTAACGTCATACTAAACACACTATGCTGGCTGTTCAACAAGCTTGGCAACTGCACAACAAATCCCCACAGATGAACCTCAGCAACTTGAATTTCCTCAAAACCGGCAGTATTGTCAATAATGGAAACATCTACCTTTGTAGCTTCTGATGCTTTGCAAGTTCTATACACTACTGATATATTTTTCCTTTCGGAAGAATACCTGTAATCATTTTCTCCACCGATGTACTCTAAATATAAATTACAAGTTTGTTATCTTTAGTAATGAGATGTAACTTGTTCTAATCCATTTCGGCCAAGTATTTAAAAATAAAAGTGATCGTTTTACTTGAAAATGTTTTAATATTTTCCTGGGTTATGCATTAAGTTAATCGCCAGTACTGCATCTATTTTGATGTTGATGTAAATTTGAAATGTAATATGACAGTGTAAAAGGTACGTTAATGCAGAAATCGTTCTGAACCACGGGTGCTTAATACAGACGATTTCAGTTTCGGGTTATGACTTTTTTTTATTTTATATGTGTTTTTTTAAAAACTGAAGATCAAAGGCTGTTTGTAGTAAAAATTCACTGCCTGACATACATATAATAGAGCTTAAGCTTACAGCACACATGAACTACTTCTTGCTTTAAAATTAATGATGCCAGTTGTTTGGCGAAATCGGTTTTATTATTCACATAAAAATTACAGAGTGTGCTGTGAAGCTTCAGTTCTATTAGTACAGGCTATGTCAGTGAGTGCATTTTAACTACAAGCAGCTCTTTCATCTCAGTTTCAAAACAGGCCGTATAATTCCGTTTTTTATTGTAAAGACAAGTGTCAGTATGACATCTCCACTTTGTACTTGCCCACAAAACAGTTTACTTACTAAGCGTGCAGTTCTCTCCGCCAAAGCCGTCTGAACACAAGCACTTGTGGCCATTCGCTGATTCAATACATGTCCCACCGTGAAGGCAAGAATTTACAATGCAAAGTCCTACAGTTAAAAAATAGAAATACCAAACATCAATGTAGAACGCTTACCAATCCCTAAATTCGGTTTACAAATCGAATGCAAGGCTGCAAAACATTTTGAGCACAAATTCCCCCATGAGAGTTGCAGCTTTTAATTGCTTCCTATTACTTTACCGAAGGTATATGTTTAGAAAGAGGTAATTGGCTTACGTGCGTCACAAAGTTTTCTCCCATAACCCGGGTCGCATTGGCAAACAGGACCATCAATGTTGTTATAGCATCCTCTAGCATTTGCACAGGGGCTGCTCAACATATCTGCTGAATCTGTAACATTAAAAACGCTCAAAACAATGTGTCGACAATATCTACACACACATTTTTGTGACAAATCAGTTTAAAGTCAAAAAATGTGTTTTTAGAAAGTTGTTTTTTGTTACAACTTAAGGCTTATTGGGAGTCATGGTTGGATTAATTACATGATTTAAATTACAATTACAGCTTTTCTGTTACATTTTTTAAATACGTTAGAATTACAATTACTCCGTCCTGAAAAATATGAATTACAATTATTCTGATGATTATAATAGTTACAAACTACAATTACATGTCACAAAATTTTCGATTTCAACACACTGTTTTTCACACAACAACACAACAATCTATTAGATATTTCTAAAATGTATAATGCTTCCAAAATAATATATGAAATCTGTGGCAAAAGTATCACGCAAAAGAAAGTAATTTAAGATGTAATTAGGTAAAAGTGTAAGCAAATTACAACTACACAAACCCAAAAAGTTTTTACAGTTACATCAATATAGTACATAATTACATTTAGCTAAAATGCTAATTGCGATTAATTCCGTTGGAAGCATAGGTAAAGTTGGAAATACAAATATCACAGTAAACATCTGGTTTGGTTCATGGCCTTTTTTCCGGTTAAAGCTCCTTTGGTTGTCGCCTACCAGTACCGTTATTTAAAAACTCGATTTACATGTATATGTTTACAAACACAGTTGCCTACCGTAATAAGCTGTCCAATGTAGCATTGGATATCTCTGAGTCCAACCAGAATTTGACCTATCAGTTCTTTTCACAACGATGCGGAATCCTCCATCGAAAATTTCTAATACAGTTGCGTTAAACGTGTCGTAATGCCGCCATTCTCCAACCACATATGCAGAAACTTCTGCAGCTCTTCCGTTGCGGCATCCACCGTATACGACATCAAAGGTTTTGTGATAGGGTGGCACATACCTGTTGGACCCAACGTTGTGACGACCACTAATCTTTTTCACTGTAAACAAGATTCAAGCTAGGTTTGTCGTAGACATAGACGCAAATTAAACGGTATTGTTATTTTCAAGGCAATCAAAATCGTGATGACGTTGAAGAAACTGACAAGTTATGTAACCTGAGTGTTAGGATCAAATTTGGAATAAAATACTTTATTTAACTTACTTTAAATTCAAAATAACGCCGAAGGGTAATATATTTAATTGTTAAGTACAAAATTCACGGTTTCAAGTGGTCTCAGTAAAAAGATACAAGACAGATACAATTTTTGTTTAAAACACTTCATGTTTCGCGTAATCTATAGGTTAAACCAGCCACAAAAGTTTTGTATAACTTACCTATTTCGCAATTCAAACCCTCTGTACCTTTCAAGCAAGTACAGTTGTAACCGTTTGGAAGCTCCATGCAGCTTCCAGTATTGCAAGGATTCGGATCACAATGAACCAAAACTGGAAATGTAGGTTTGCATTTTATACTATTACTTCAACAAAAGTTGAATTTTCTTCCAAATTTAGAAAATTGTAAACAAAAAATACATTTACAAAAATACATTTCAAATTTGTAAACAAAAAATACATTTCAAATTGGTTGTCAATAAGAAAGATTAGTTTAGTGGTAAAAACCATAAGACGTGTCTATTGAGGGTGACTATGCGTCACGAAGATGCCCCAATCTTGTTGCAAATAACCTATTTAAAATGTCTTGAACTCTTGAATAAATGAAGTAATGATGATGTTCCATTGTAATAAAAATTTCCGGATTACAGAATTATACTTAAAGCACCTTATTTTATCATAATATTCAAGTTACAGAATTACTTACAGCACCTCATTTTAACATAAATATTCAGCGTTGTTTAAGAATAAAGGGGTCTAACCTATATCACAGAGTTCTCCAGAGTATCCGGGTTTGCAATCGCAAACTCTTCCAAGTTTCGCATCATTCCGACATCTCACCGCCTCCACGCAAGGCGAACCTTCAAACTCCCAAGTATCTTAATTACAAATATGCTTTTTATGCAAGGTGTGGCTGTCAATCAACGATTAGCTGTGTACATGTGCAATTTGCCACCTTAAAGCTTTGTTGGTGGTAAACTGCACAACTTGTTGCCTGAATTTGTACAATGTGCTGTTTAGATTAGTAGAATAACAATAAGCAACCCTAGTCCAAAAGTGTTAATGTATTGCTAAAGATAAAGTATGATTTTGTTTTTTGCCGGGGCGTGCCAGACGCGGTTTGCTCCTAGGACTCACAAAAATGTAATTACCGAAATACGCTGTGTACGTCAGTTGCACGTTCATTGGCCCCCATCCTCCGTAGGGGCGGCCAGTTCTCAGGATCCGTGCTTTAAATCCCCACAGATATACTTCAAGAACCGTGCTATTAAATATGTCCGAATACCAAGCAGAACCTGCAACTGTTGTGTTGACAGAGCTGGCGAACTCTTGAAAACAGCGATCATACACAACGTCAATGGTCTTTTCATATGGAGGTTGATTACCATCGTAGCTTGTTAGTCTGACACTGGACTGATATTCCGGACCTGAATTGAAATCAATTGGTTTTNTAACTTACCTATTTCGCAATTCAAACCCTCTGAACCTTTCAAGCAAGTACAGTTGTAACCGTTTGGAAGCTCCACGCAGCTTCCAGTATTGCAAGGATTCGGATCACAATGTACCAAAACTGGAAATATAGGTTTGCATTTTATACTATTACTTCAACAAAAGTTGATTTTTCTTCCAAATTTGGAAAATTGTAAACAAAAAATACATTTACAAAAATACATTTCAAATTTGTAAACAAAAAATACATTTCAAATTGGTTTTCAATAAGAAAGATTAGTTTAGTGGTCAAAACCATAAGACGTGTCTATTGAGGGTGACTATGCGTCACGAAGATGCCCCAATCTTGTTGCAAATAACCTATTTAAAATGTCTTGAACTGAATAAATGAAGTAATGATGATGTTCCATTGTAATAAAAATTTCCGGATTACAGAATTATACTTACAGCACCTCATTTTATCATAAATATTCAAGTTACAAAATTACTTACAGCACCTTATTTTAACATAAATATTCAGCGTTGTTTAAGAATAAAGGGGTCTAACCTATATCACATAGTTCTCCAGAGTATCCGGGTTTGCAATCGCACACTCTTCCAAGTTTCGCATCATTCCGACATCTCACCGCCTCCACGCAAGGCGAACCTTCAAACTCCCAAGTATCTTAATTACAAATACACATTTTATGCCAGGTGTTGCTGTCAATCAACGATTAGCTGTGTACATGTGCAATTTGTCGCCTCGGGGCTTTGTTGGTGGTGATAAACTGTACAACTTGTTGCCTAAATTTGTTCCATGTATTGTTTACATTAGTACAATGAGAATAAGCAACCCTAGCCCAAAAATTTTAATTGCTAAAGATAAAGTATGATTTTGTTGTTTGCTGGGGCGTGCCAGACGCGGCTGTATTCTAAGGACTCAGGTTTGCGAATGCACAAAAAATGTTATTACCGAAATACGCTGTGTACGTCAGTTGCACGTTCATTGGCCCCCATCCTCCGTAGGGGCGGCCAGTTCTCAGGATCCGTGCTTTAAATCCCCATAGATATACTTCAAGAACCGTGCTATTAAATATGTCCGAATACCAAGCAGAACCTGCAACCGTTGTGTTGACAGACCTAGGGATCTCTTGAAAACATCGATCATACACCACATCAATGGTCTTTTCATATGGAGGTTGATTACCATCGTAGCTGGTTAGTTTGACACTGGACTGATATTCCGGACCTGATGTGAAATCAATTGGTTTTGACACGTGCTTTGTAACTAAGGCATACACCAAAGTAAAGAATGAATTAGAATCTTACCGTCTTGGCATGTTTCTCCACTGAAGTGTTCTGAGCAATTGCACGTAAAGTTGGATTCAGTTGGAATGCATGTCCCACCGTTTAAACACGGGGACAGTGTGCAAAGTGACAAACCTAAAATTCACACCAAGTTAGTACTTCCTGACGTTACTTTTCAGGGTCAATCAACCTTTTAGAAGGTTAAGAACAAAAAAGTACAAATTCAACAGCTTTATTTATAATGCGGAGCATGCTTGTCGGTTATAGGCATAGTTCTACTTAGTCTGTTAATAAAATGTTGCTACCTAGCATTGTATGAACTTAAAATGGTGCTTCTCGCAAATGTGTTATGTCTACCGACGTTTCGACGTCCTATATAGGTCGTCATCCATTTGAAGTGCTTAAAGACTTAAAACGAGGTGCGCATTTTTCGTTTAAATCTGTTTCGTTCTTCATTTTTGATCCTTGAGCTTCTGTTGTTTAGCAGATGTATAATTTGGCAGTTGAACTAATGTAAGGGATTTTGTTGGTACGCAACAACATCTCAATAACGGTGTAAGACAAAAGCAAAGTTGCAACGTACGTGTCTCACAAAACTGCCCAGTGCTAAGCTGTGGACAAAGGCACCTCGTTCCATTTTCAATGTTTTCGCACGTGCCCCCGTTTTGACAAGGATTAGCTGTGTAGTTTGGAAAATCTAGGTAACATGTAAGTTAATTCTATGCACTTGAACCTTAGGAAGTTTTATTTTTGTCAATCAACAAGGGGCCATGCCTCCCCCCCCCCAAAAAAAAAAAAATTACAAAAAAACACCAGAAATCTAAACCAGCTGGAACCAAAGAGATAAA